>CAUYQV010108062.1:0-30646 GCA_963574575.1 Galagoides demidoff
TTTTTGAGACGGAGCCTCAAGCTATCCCCCTGGGTAGAGTGCCATGGCATCACAGCTCATAGCAACCTCCAACTCCTGGGCTCAAGCGAGTCTCCTACCTCCGCCTCCCAAGTAACTGGGACCACAGGCGCCCGCCACAACGCCCGGCCATTTTTTGGTTGCAGCCATCATTGTTGTTTGGCGGCCCAGGCTGGGGATTCAAACCCACCACCTTAGGTGTACATGACCGGAGCCTTAGCCGATTGAGCCACAGGCGCCAAGTCAATCCTGTTTTGTCTTATTCTCCTTTCTCGTCAATCAAACATCCATATATCTTCCTAAACTATACACTGATGGTTGGCACCAAAGTTACTTTTTGCTTAAAAATCCTCCTTTCCATTCCTGAAAAGATTCCTAATTATGTAGAATGACACCCACCTCACATCTCCCATGTTTAACTTCCAGATAACAGCAGATACATACGTGATTCCTCATGTCTCCGTGTCTCCTCAGTTTCAATACCCTCTTTCTAATTGACATTACTCCCTTATCTGCTTTGGAAACTTCTATCTGCATTTGATGTCTCAGCTGAAATATTGTCTTTTCTTAGAGCCAATTTAGAATATTTCCTAAAAGAGTTAGATAATCCCTTCTTTATTATAATACTATATTTTAATCATATATGTACTTTTTCATGTGCAGTGTAGCCCTTGGGTGCTAATAGTACCATGTAAAAAATGATATGGTCCTGGTAGTTTTTTATTCTATTATCTGAATATAGAACTTTTTAAAATTCTAATTCCTTGAGTTGGTTTTTGGTTTTTACCACAGTCAATATCTTATTACACATTTATTATTAGGCTTAAGGTACTTCTGTTATTTTTCATTTTCTCCAAAGATTGTGCATTTATTATTGTTCCTGCAGCCTAGAATGATCCTCCAACTGATATGTATATGTGTACATATATATATATCTGAGATACATACATACGTGTGTATATATGTATATTTGCATCTGTGTCCTTACAGAAATATACAAATACACACACAGGGGTGGTGGTTGTGGCTCAGTGGGTAGGGCACTGGCCCCATATACCAAAGGTGACGGTTCGAACCTGGCCTGGCCAAACTGCAACAAAAAAAATGGCCAGGCATTGTGGCGGGAGCCTGTAGTCCTAGCTACTTGGGAGGCTGAGGCAAGACAATTGCCTAAGCCCAAGAACTGGAGGTTGCTGTGAGCTGTGATGCCATGGCACTCTACCAACGGTGACAAAGTGAGACTCTATCTCTACAAAACAAACAAACAAACAAACAAACAAAATATACATATACATACACACGCACACACAAATATATAGCTTTATAAATATAAATATATGTACATATATTACTCAGATGTCATCTCAGGGAAAACTTCTATTTAGAGTAGTTTTTTCCTCCACCTCTTCCCTGTTTTATTTTTCTTTGTAGTTCTTTTCTCCATCTGAGGAATTACATATAGTTCTTATTTTGATCATTGTCACTCTATCGCACTAATATTATAACTTCTTATAATAGTTTTATAACATTACATTCATAAAACATGCCCTCTACAGTTCCTACATAAAATATTTAATAATATTTTATAGCATATATGGTTCAAGGACATTTAAAATTAGATTTGTTTTCTATAAAGTTTATTATATGTATAATAATTATACACAGCTCATATCTAGATATATGCCTAAATGAGCTGTCAATAATTGTGAAATATAATACACATCTTAATAGTGTTTCTCTCAGTTAAGCCTCACATTTTCCATCTTTTTAAAAAATTATTAAATACACAGAAACACATACTCACAAAAATTAGTTTACACATTAGTTTAACATGCTTTTGTTCCTAACAAATTATGATGAAGATTTTCTTGCCAACAAAAGTGTCTGTTCATATATGTATTAATGGTTATATACAATTTCATTGTGTGGATAGCATATTTTAATACCCTTTATTATTTAATTACTTTCTTTATTTTTCTGATCTTATATATATAACTGATACATATATATAACTGATATATATATCTTTGATGAATATTAATTTATATGTACTTTTGAGGAAATGAATAATAATTTTTAAAGGTAATTTTCAGATACAGAATTACTCAATAAAATTACAGACATTTTAATGTTACTTTATACATATTATGTTCTGCCAAATTGTCTCTTAGAGAAGTTCTAGCAATTTAAAAACTCATCAGGGATGAATTTACACTTCCATTTCATCATATTCTTGATAAAACTGGAACTTTGTCACTTTTTAATTTTTGTCTCTTTGACAGACAATAAATGAATTACATTGCTATTTTCATTTATGTTATTACTATAAACTGAAACTTTTGATATTTATTGGTCATATTCTTGATGTTAAAATAATTAATTGTTTTCTTATTGATATGTAGGAATTCTTTGTTAATAGAAGATTTGCATCTTGTCCTATGAATTATAAAATTTATTCAAATTTTTCTTTTTTTTACTTTATGAAATTTTTGGCATTGCCTACATTTAAAAATTCTCTCTATCTTTATTTTATTTTTTCTAACTTTATTGAGGTATGATGTAATTGCCAAACAAAAATTGTACATATTTACAGTATATAACATCATGTTTTGTGATATATGTGTATGTTACGAAATGATTACCAAAATCAAGCTGATAAACATATCTATTACTTCACATAGTAATATTTTTTTGTGGTGAGAATATTTAGTATTTATATTCAGAGACGTTTTTAAATACACAATGTTATCATTAATTATAGGTACTATGTTCGAATAGTTTTTAAATATACATTTTGATTCTGAGTTATTCAGGCCACACAGTCTTATGATTTTGAATTACATGTATAAAGTATATTTTCACATTTACTTTTATGTTAAATTTTACTTTGTAATGATATTAACATTGTTACTCTCACTTCCTTTTAACCCATGGTAGGCTGATGTATGTTTGCTCATACTTTGATTTTTATATTTTCTGCATTATTTTGTAACATCTACATCACTTACGACAGTATATAAATGATATAAACAGCTTTTTTCCTTAATCATGGCGATCCAAATTTAATAGAGATATTTCACTCATTCATATTGTACTTTAATACACTTAAAAATACTTTTTCAACATTGGTATTGTCATCTTCTCCTACGTTAATCTTCTACACTTGCTCTTTGTTTCCACTGTTTTATGTCATCTTTAATGCATACTTTTGGTTTATTGCTGTACATTTCATTTCTCTTTTTCTTAAATCTCTTTCTCTTTAACTTGAAGTATTTCAAGTGAATTATTAAAACTGTATTTCCTTATTATTTTCAAAAATTAAAACAATCGATATTTTCTTCCTTTCTGTGTAATAAATAATTTTGCATAATTCATATGCCTATATCTTCCAGTTTGGGTATTTTGTTAATTTAACCAAGAGCTTTATATTAGACAATAATTTGTAATATTTTTACTTTTTCTTTGTTTTTTTAAGACAGAGTTTCACTTTGTCACCCCCAGTAGAGTGCCCTGGTGTCATTGCTGACTGACACAGGACCTGTGTGCCCTGAAAAGCATTAAATCTCTTGTTTTTTTCTTTCTTTTTCTTTCTTTTTTTTTTTCTGAGACAGGATCACTGAGTCATCCTGGAGTTGAATGCTGAGTGTTGTGGTATCATAGCTCACAGCAACCTCAAACTCTTGGGCTTCAGCAATTCTCATGCAATTCTCTCCATACCTCTGGAACAGCTGGTACTACTGGTGTCTTCCACAACGCCCTGCTATTTTTTAGAGATGAAGTCTCATTCTGTCTCAGGCTGGTCTTGAACTTGGGAGCTCAAGAGCTCAGGCAATTTACCAACCTCAGCCTCCCAGGGTGCTGGGATTATAGGCATGAGCCACTCCAAGTCTGGCCACAAGAATTATTTTATTAAAATAAAATGCTAATGTGTCATGACTTCTGTAATTTAATATTAAGTTATCACATTCATTTCCTTAATTTAATTGGTCCCAATATCCACATTATTTTTGTTAGTGCATTCTTGATATTGAGATGTCTATTTCTGGCTGGGGACTTGGTAATTTTCTCAATAATTTATATTCACTGGCACTTTTTTTGACTTATGTATTTATAAAGATTTTCTGTTGATTTAATACATAAATGATGATAAGTTAGGTAGACATAGTATCTTGGCTTGTAATATTTAACTCAAAAATTCTGTGGGCATGTACACTATGCAACTGCTAAAAGAATGAAACAAATCTTTATGGTCTAATACAGTAAAAGAAACCACTTATATGCTTGTAAATTTATTTTAAAACAGTGCTATATAGTGCATACAGAATAATACAAATTTTAAGATCACTTAAAAATTTTTAGAGCAGTGTTTGGTACATAGTAAATGCTATACAAGCATTTATTAAAGCATGAATTTTATCTATCTATAGCTTTAAAGTAAATAATATTAGAATGAAAATATAATAGAGAAATATCAAAGAAGTAACACTAAAAAATCTTATTTTTGAAATAAAAAAATTTAAGCACTGAATATCTTTCTAGAGGCATAATATAGTGCCTATCAGTACATAAAAGAAAGTAATCAAGTTAGATGTGATTCTCATGCTTAAATATATATGAAAGAAATAAGTAGGCTATTCAGGGCTTCTTACAAAATAATTTGTGTTGTAGGGAGTAGCTTGGAATATAACTGAAACAGGTTCGGTCCTATCATTAGTCTAGTTGTTGAAGCTGAGTGAGGTTTTTTTTTTTTTCCAGTTTTCAGCTGGGTGGGGCTTTGTTTGAACCCACCACCTCTGGCATATGGGGCTGGTGCCCTACTTCTTTGAGCCACAGGCACGGCCCAAGGTTCATCTTATGACTTTGCTTTTCTGTATGATTAAAACCCTTCAATTTAAGAAGTTTAAAAGCCAGGTGTAATTGATCATGCCTATAATCCCAGATACTTGGGAGCCTCAGGTGAGAGGTTTGCTTGAGCCCAGGAATTCAAGGCCGCAGTTAACTACTATAGAGCCCTTGTACTCCAGCCTGCCCAGAGAGAGAAACTTAGTTTAAAAAAAAAAAAAAAAAAAAAAAAAAAAGTTGGAAGAAAACATCTTAAATAACTGGAGAAAATGGAATTGAGGTTTTAAATAAAAGCTAATGATGTTTCTCTTAGTTAACAAGTTATATTACTTTAAACCCACTATGTATCACAGATATATTTTTTTTTGACACTTTTTTCAATAGATTTGATTGGCCAGGCCTAGTGGCTGACAACTATAATCCTAGCACTCTGGGAGGCTAAGGAAGGTGAATTGCTTGAGCTTAAGAGTTCAAGAGCAGCCTAAGCAAAGCAAGACACAGTCTCTACAAAACAGAAAACCTGTCCAGGCCTTGTGGAAAGTGCCTGTAGTCCTAGCTACTTGGGAGGCCAAGGCAAGAGAATTGTTCAAGCCCGTGAGTTTGAGGTTGCTGTGAGCTATGATACAAAGCAATGGGTGCTCAACCCCAGGATGACTCCACGAGCTTCTGCTCAAAAAAACCCAAATGAACTGTAATAACCAAGCCCCCAGCCCATAATTCCCTCCAAGACCAGTGTCTTAAGTCTTTCGCCTCAGCCTCTACAAGGGTGGAGGAGTTAGATTCTGGGAAGAAGCTTGACAATAAGAAAGGAAGGAAGGGAGGGGTGGATTCCAAATAAAGCCCGGGTGAAGAAATCCCAAGTTGTTCCCAGAAACTTGCCCAACTCTTATGCTCTCGCTTTGTACCCCTGAACCCCATCTTATGACCCCATGAGGTAATGTCTGTGTGACGTATCTTGTGATTTATGAACCTATATGTACCCCCACCTTGTGACCCTGCATTAACTGCTATGATTGGCTTCTGTATTGCGCTAGCTTGCTGACCATGCATGACTATGCAGAATAACAGTATAAAAAAAACTTTTCACCTGCCATTCGGGGCTGTACGCCTTTATGGTACCAGCCCACCGGCAGGTGTATCAAATTATCACTTAATTCTTATCAGTTAATTGCATCTGAAGTGGGCTCCGTCCTTCTCTCAGCTGCCGTTATTTCATTGGCAGCCCCAGCAAGATCAGGAACCCCACCTGGACCCACCACTGGCCTACTGCCTAAGGGGGAGGCCTCAGAGAATTCTTTCTCTGCCCCAGGACTCTCAGACAGGCGAGCGTTTGAGGCCCAGGTTCCCAAATTCTCCAATTCAGTAAGTTCTGCTTCAGTGTGCTTCAGTCTAGTTTTGTTCTTGTTTTGGTGGGTGCCTGCCTATTGCATGGCTCCATGGCTCATGGAGCAAAGATTAGCAAAGATCGTTCTCCATGGGTCCAGTGCTTTTACATTTTAGGGTGAGGCCCCGTTATATCACTGTGCTTTTCTCTATGATGAAAATTCTCATTACGTAAAGCCACCATATACCACACATATATAGTGAAATAGCAAGTCAGGCACTGCTTTTTGTTCTACACTATATTTTTGAAAGAATATTTGGACTAGAGCTAGAAATAGTGTCTTTTTCTGGTGCAAAGGGAAGGTTCACTTAATGTTTGGTACCGTGACGATAATGTCTGTATCCATAGCAAAGAACAGATTTGCATTATAAAATACTTTTTTCCCTAACTTTACTGTTTCTTTCTTATAATGTAATCCACTAATCAGCTCCTTTTTGTAATCTCACATTCTTTGCATCACTACTTTGGAATTAGAAAAACTTGCCCAATAATGCTGACAGTTTCTGGCTGTTATTGCTATCAGTAATAAAGTATTCTCCATTTCTCATCCCGAAGTCTCACATCCTTTGCCAGCATCCATGAAACTGTAGAGGCTAATATTTCAGCCTGAACATAGGGTAAATAGCAGATATTTTATAGTTGTTGGGAGTTGAATGAAATTGCTGAGGTTGAGGAAATTATTTTCTTAAAGTAGATATGACAGTTGTGGTATGTGAAGGCTAAAGGAAAGAAAAATAAGAAATTTGGAAGTCTGCATTTATTGAATAGTCATCAATAAATATATGCAAAGGTTTTAGCTGTTTTAAAGTTGCAAAATTCTTGAAGACACAAATTGTACGTGTATGCATTTTCTTCTAACTACAATATCAGTCTGGGCATAATATAGCTTACAGCTATATAAACATTACAGGGATATCTTTCTTCGCTTTTTAGTAGAAAGTTAAAAGAAATTAAGGTACTCTTAGTTTGTTACTTTATTAAACTAAAAATTTCATGGTTATATTTGACATTTAATTATAGTTTTAGGAGCTCATACTTCTTCCATTTAATCATTATGAACACAGTACTTACTCAAAAGAAAAACAAGGAACTTAATCTCTCTTTCTTTCTCTCCCTTCTCCCAAAATAATCTTACACATATGGATCTGTACAGGATCACCTGTTCCCAAAATCTACCAAGAGAAATATGGAATAGTCACTTAAACAGTGTTTATTGAAGAATTCATCCACATACGGAATTAAATCAGTCACTTCAAGATATATGCATAACAGTTTATTGCCTCACAGGAGTTTATAATTACAATTTCAAATGGCTGTGATCAAATAGTAACATTAACAGACAAATATGTATCAAGATTAAAATAAGGAATGGAAAATCAGTACCATAGAATTTTGCATCCAGAACTAAGAATGGATAAGATAAATTAAGCTACAAATTTCCAGTTCCTATGAATTTTCCAAGAACCATCTACGCCACATTTAATGATTAATTGACAATTCTTCTACGTGAAGTATTACAAGAAGGAAAAAACAAACACCACGTGTACTACTCACTTTTAAACTGGAACCAGTTGAAAAACATCCATGTACATATTTGGTAGCAAAACTCAAAGGAAAGCAAGCAGGTGGGAGGGGTCAGAAGAGAAGGGGTACATTCACAGGTAATGGAGACAGTGCACACTGGGTGATGGGCACATGTATAACTGACTGAAACCATACAAAAGCAATTCTTGTAATCAAAACATCTATGATCCCCTAATATTCTGAAATTTACAGAAGAGTATGGTAAAATCTTAGCTAGCTATCAAAACTATGTCAACAATAACTTTGTAATGTCATAAGAAATAAATATAAATTGGAGTAAAAGAGGGTATGGTATAATTACAAATATGTTAAAACCTGCTATATGAGAGATGAAATGAAAATTTAACAAAATGTGAATAACATTTATTCTGTGGGATGAAATAAAGGTGATTTTAAAAATGAAAGTATTTTCAATATTTGAGGAGACAAAACAGTGTTTTAGGAAAAAAAAAGTTAAAAGCAGGTTTTCAAAACCATATGTCTATACAGTTTAGTAATTTTTTTTTATTTTTTAAAAGTAATTTTTTTTAAAGGAATTATTCACAGAGAAAATATATTTCCTCTGCCAGGAACAGCTTCCCCCACCTTCAGTCAACTGCATTTCTAACTCTTGTCTTAAAGTAGTTCAGGGTAAATTTCACCTCCACCAAACTACAGTGATAACTTGGAATTTGAACTTAATTTATTCCAGAACCCCACTCTGAGTTCCAGATCCTTTGAGTTACAAGACAGTTTTTCCCCTTTAAAATAATAGAAACTGGATCAATCCATTCCTGGGTCCCACAAACTCAAATTTTCAAAATGATTTTAAAAATAAATATACTGGATTTTCAGGTAAACTATTAATAATATTTAAATAAAAATATGTTAATCAAATTAAATATAAAATCCTAAAAATGTAAAGGCCTGTTTTGTCACAATCGAACACTTGGTTGGAAACACACCCCTCCCTGTTCACAGACTTTTCTGCAGCTTCTGAATTAAAACTGGCAGCCTCTCCCTGCACAACTGCTAGAGGACGGACGCAAGCCCCGATCACCGGTAGAGTTCAGCTTATATAATGTGGGCTGATGCAATCTTGGGTGAGTTTGCATGATCAGAAAATTGCAGAGGCAGGTATTGTTTAAATGCTTATAGGGTATACAATAAAAATAATCACAGACATCTAGTCAAATTGGTTTAGTCATTCCTTCTAACAATATCTTTCCAGCCACCATGTCTGGTTGGGGCCTCTCAGTATGGTGGGGGTCACGGAGGGTAAATTGAGGAGTGTGGACTCGTTTCTGCAGCTCAGACTTCTCAGCACCACTAGTTCTGCTTCCCCCCCTTTTTTCTTCTGTCCCCTTAAACATTTCATTAAACAGTAAACAGTTTATTATGATTCCTTACACACTTATACCATACTTAATGTCTAATGCTTTCTACCATTTATCATTTATTAATCTTTTTGTTATCTATTTTATCTACTCCGAAACTATTGTTAAGCCTTAGGAACTTCCCTAAACTATTGTTAAGCAGTCTCCCTCCCTACTCCCGCTATTAATTGTATCTTGCTGATTTAGCAAGAATTTAAAGGTGAAGCAAAAAGGCAGGCCACAAAAACGGGGGGTGGGTAGGCAGGATTTTTATCCCATCTCATAACAACACTACGGCTCTCAGTCCTTTTCTTATAGTTCTGGAATCACCCCCCTTACTGGCTTTAAACACCTCCTTTTGAGCAGTAATGTCAGGCATCCCTTTCGCTAAATAGTGGAAGACCTTGGCTTTCTCTCAAATTATCATCTCAGAAATCACTTCCCAGCCAGCTGTTTTTCATTAATCCAAACTAAGAGGAGTTTCTCCATCTCTTCCATACTTTTTGATCTGCTAGAGGTCAGCGTTGTAACCCCTTTCCCTACAGCAGCTGCTTGTAAAGCTTCATTAGTTTCCAAAATTATACAGTTGATTTAGGCATCCTGAACATAGTAGCAAGATCAGCCACACGTGTGCCGCTATCATGCTTAGCAATAAGATCTTTCTTAACTTCAGTTGTAGCTCTAACAGCTTTCCTCTTCACTCTTCTCTTCCTCACTGCACTTTTTAGGACCCATACAGTTAGTTGTTAATTTATATATATACACATATATATATATCACAGAACAGGCAGAAATGCATAAAATTAGCGGCGAAAATCACAAGAGATGCTCTCACTACAGCTTTCAAAAATGAACTGAAAGACATTGGGTATGGGAGGGCCAAGTCCTGGGGAAACTGACACACAAAAACACCTGAACCATTTGTGCTCAGATTACAAAGCAGCATTCAGATTTTGAGCAAAATTTGATGGAATTTCTTGTTCAGATTCCAAGTTGTTTAAGTTCTGGAGCGTTAGGATTCCAGGGCAATACTGTACCTTGGCTTTCTGTACATGGTTCCCCAGCTCACATTGCCTGTTCCATTTCAGCATTTGTCATAGATATTTCAATTGTCTTTTTTTTTTTTTTTGGAAGGGTGCTTATTTTTCTTATTTGACTATAATATTCTTCAAGACAGAAATTGCCTTGCATAAAATTCAGCTACAGGGTATGTGTTATTGAATTAATGAATCTCTCTGCAATTTAAAAAAAATGTCATGCTAATACTATGTGGATTGGCGTCTGGGACAATAATAGGACGTTTGTGGAAAACTGATGAAATCGAGATCAATTCTGTAGTTTAGTTAATATTAATGCACCACGTTTTTAAAAAGTTTTAACAAATATAATAGGTAAGTTGTCAACATTAGAGAAAACTGCATGACAATTATACAGAAAAGAACTCTGAAAAGGCAGAACTCTGTATAAGAACTCTGCCTTTGAGCATCTCTAAACATCTGAAACTAATTCAAAATGAAAAGTTTATTTTAAAATTGTCATGGAAAATTGTTTATCATTATGTGTATCAGATGACATATGTGATCTGAATGGTCCTGACCTGCTTTAGGTAGTAATGAAATACTGCTACTTTTGTTACCCAAGACCACTCCTCTCCACTAAAGATTGTTGGCTGTGAGATATGTGGGGATAGTCCACAAGTGATAGCATAAAATCTTTATGTTGTTCCATTCTGGCACTTTCTCAGTCTGCTGCCTTCACGCTTCTGGAAGGAGCGTCCTGGCCTTTTCTACTGCCACTGATGTGGCTTCTGTGAGGAGACCCATGCTTAGCCCAAGGTTCAGTGCTGCTGACTCTCCATGGAAGAGCATGCCCATCTTACGCGTTCTCTGCTGGGTTTTGTCACTTCACCATAAAAACTATCCCATGACCTTGAACTTTTGTTCCTTCTTTGTGGGGCATCAGATCTGGTCCTGTAGTCTAACTGGGAGGTTCATACCATTCTGTTCCTCCTGATTCAATCTGAGATACTCTTGACCTTCCTTCAGCCAAAAAAAAAGAAATAGGTGAAGCCTTTCAAATATCTGGAAGTGACATACCTTCTGCTTTACATGCTGAGCTGGGCACCCTGCTGTGGGTTAACTTACAGATCTAAGGTTAATAGGAGCTTCACAGGGAATGCTAAATTTAGACCTGACTCTGACCTGGCCTTCAGCCTGGACTCAGTCCTCTGGTCATTCTGACTAGGAAAACTAATGACCAGTGGCAACCATGTAATACGGTGTCTATTTGCTTGTCTATGTTGTCAGAGTGAAAAGACCTTGTGATCCATTTTAAGAACTCCATTCAGAAAGAAATTCTGGGTAGATGTTGTTTACAGTTACTCTACACATTTTAAAGAGTTCCTGAACACCAGTGTCTTCTATCCCCAAAATAAAGATCAATAGATGTAATTTTGGATGTATACTTGGGAGGCTTGAAATAGCTCTGAGGTGACTATGGGTCATTTTCCACTTTCATGCATTTAACTGCTTCTGTCACATTCCTGTCAGAATTTCTACTGAAACCTGAGAGCCTTTTTAAGTTCCTTGCCCCATGGACTCAAATATGTTGGTTAGTCGATGATGGTGGTGCCTTGTAGTATCTTGGTTAATTTCCAGAATACAGAACATTGGCATATTTGGATATCTAAGTGGATGAAGCCAATGGGCATAACAAAATATTCTTCATCTTAAACAAAGATCTTTATGTATGTCATAGTGATACCAGATTTCCAGGCTCTTGGTCTCAGTGATTCGAAGAATGAATCCACGGATCACAGGATCAGCAGTAAGTCAGGATTTATTTAAAGACACGAGAATTACAACAATCACAAAGAACTAAACTTTGGGTTTTGCAGAGCTGAAAAAGAAATCCTATTACTTGGTGAAGGCTGCTATGGGCCAGATACCATTTTGCCCTCTGTGTGTGTTACCTCTTATGCCCTCACCATGCCAGATGGTCCAAGCACTCTGGGCGGCCAAGGTGAGTGAGTTGCCTGAGCTCACCCATGAGAGTAACAAGCTCTCCTGCTCTCTCTTTGAGGTCTGTCTTTGGACTCTCTGCTCAGGGGCTTATATAGTGGTGGGGGTTGCTCTACAAAGTCAGCATTAACTCTTAGGGTGTGGTCCTCATCAATTTCAGCCAGCTATCCTATGAGCACTCAGGCTTTGGAAACTGACATGAAATTGGCCAGTCCCAAGTGCATGCTGAGGAGACAGCAAGGCCCCATCTGTGAAATTGATTAGCCAGAAGTCCAGAAGAGACAGCACTGTGCCAGCATCTTCCCCTGCATGTGTTTCCTGGATATCTAGCTGGTTCCTCCATCCGCTGCAACCATGAACAGGTCCAGGGCTAAGGAAGCAGGCGGTGGTGCCACCTTGTCCTGCATCAATAGCATGTTGACACTTAATACTTGTCTTGGATTCACCTTACTCTTCTTCATTCTTGGATAATGCTCACATTGATTTCTCTTATGAAAAGAATTTCCATTTGGAATAATGCCAGGGTATTTAATGATTATAATTTGTTCTTAATGCCTTTTCTAATTGCCCTCATTTCCCTAATATTTTATCTCATCTTCCAAGAAATTAAAAGGTTGTTTTATTTTATTTTCACATCATTTTTTAATTGTAAAGTTTTTCCATTTGAAGTTTTTCTTGGAAAAACATAAATGAAATATAAGGTCTGAAAAAATAGAATAAACGAACAGGCAGATTGGCTAACTTACCAAAAAAGTATGAATCCATTTAGATGAGGGTGTGACTAAGAAATGAAAGATATCTGCTGTGAAGTGACTATAGTTTGTCAACCCCTAATATATTGCTTATACTTAATAGATGTTAAACAATAGCATGTGCCAAAGTGACAATTTAAGAATCAATAATGGTGTGGAACAGCAATGAAAAAAATAAAAATTACCTTGAGCTGTTTTGTACAGTCTTCAATAAAACATCTGAGTCCATTTCCAGAATAAGTATTTCAGATTACAAAGAAAAGGGAAAAATAAATATTTTCCTCTAAATTAAAAATAAAAAAGATAATTTAAAATTAAATGATACCTCTGTGTGTCAAGATAAGCCTATTTACTTTTTCTCAGAATTATGTTGTCATCCTGAAATGTTAATGACATCTACAGCTTTGCTATTATTTTTATTTTGTATCATTCAGCATTTTTATATATTAACAATTTCTCTAAAATTTTGAGATGTTTTGGCAGAGGAATTATACTTAATGTTTCCTGCACCTGGTTGCATATCAGAATCACCCGGGTATTTGTTTGGTTTTGCTTTTAGTACAAATTTCCAGTGCCCTTCCCCCCTCCTCCCGCCACCAAACATCCAAGCTGGAACACCTGAGAATGGGGCACAGGTATCTGTATTATTTTTTCTCATGAGGTCACCAGAAATTTCTGATTCTCCAACTGTCATTTGTAAACTATTGCTTGTAGGAATATTTTTAGGTGTTCAATAACACCCCTTTATGCTTCCAACTCTGACATCCCATAATACCATATCCCATATTATCCCAATTAAACAGTGAGGAAACTGCACCCACTACAAGTGGGTGATGCCCGCAAGAGGGCTCATAAATACGAGAACACAAAAACAGACTTTGTTTCAAAGGCTTTTACTATAAGCTCTTGTGATCCACATGGTGTATCAATGTGTTTAGCAAATCTAAATGGTCCAGCTTTTAGAAAACTGATAATGTATGCCACTTATTATATGGAATCTCCCTAGTATCATCTGGATATACTCCTAAATTAAGCATATTAATAAATGAATATTCACGGTAAATAGATATACAAAAGTTGTAAATCATCTTGCATCAGTTCAGGTTAGGTTTTGTCACCAAATATATTTTGAAAAAGAAAAAAAAATACTTGTCTTTTTTCTTTTCATTTTCTTTTGGATTTTAGAAAAGAAATTACGGACCTAAGGTGTGTTCAAGACTTTTAACCAGTCCGTCCAATGTCAGAGCCCAGGACCTCCATGGAATGTTTCCTGCCATTTGTGATACTCAATAGAGTTTTCAGTTCCCATCAGTTCTCAATGTGTTTCCTGACAGAGGAGCTCCTGTCTCTGATGTTATAATATGGTACAAACAGATTGTAGTAAAAATTATTCTTAAGTAGTCAATGCAGTTGTTCTATGAGTACTAAATGAAATGCAAAATAATATTTCTGATATTGGCTAGATAATCCCCAAGAGGTTTTGGGATTTCAATAACTTTTGCATCAAGAATAATTTAAATTAACAACTGCTATATATTTAGTACTGTCCTAAGTATGTAGTCATAGAATTTCTGTTCTATCAATAATTGTTTGTTTTGTGATTTTATAACATGTATTTATTAACATTATGTGAAGAATGTTTTGAGAGTTCTAATGCATCCTTTGGGAAAGCTTAGAGTTTCCTGGAGTTACCATAGGGGGCCTGGTAAACCCGGGAGTGTTGACTATTACACAGTTTAGCATGTGTGGGTGATGGTTTTTGAAAGGCCTTATGTGTGTATTTTGCTTAACTTGTCCTCATATTCTGCTTTGCCTAAATTGCTACAGCGTGTGTCCTTTCATCAATCATATTTATTAAGATTCCCTACCCTTAAAATATTCTCTAGTTGATCTGAAATTGTTTTAATTTCAATCTTGGCTTTTTGGAGGATTTCAGGGAAAACTTAATACATCTTGATTCAGTAGTCATTAAAATGAAATGAGGAAACACAAAATGAGAGAACTAAGGAAGATTCCTTTTTCAAGTTTGCTTATTTCCCTTGTGTATTTATCTCTGTCCTTGTGGTTGAGTCCTTGGGGAGGAGCTCTTTATTCAGTTTTGGTAGAAATTATGTTGGGAGACAAATTAGAGAGGAGTTAGAGTTTGTAATATTGTTTACCAATTCTCATTTTGCTTACTAGATATTTATATGGCCTTTAGTTTGTGTATTTACACACTAAACATGTTGGCTAAAATTATTATATATTAGATACGAGTTACATGATCTTTTTCATCACTCTTAGAACAACTTAAAAATGACCATTTGGTGTTTATTCTGTTTATATTTTTCTTTATTGTAACAGTTCTCTATGTAAAAGATACAAATTCACTTTTCACACATGGGGAAAACATAAAAAATTCATTCAGCCATCCAGTTGGTTTAAAATGTCCAGATGTTTGACCTCTTGTAGACAGGTGACCTAAAAAAAAATCTCTTGTTCACTGGGATACTTGTCATTATTTTTACAAAGTATAGTAAAAATAGCATTGTTTATAGCATCAGGAGATTTGAAAATCCTTGTTAAATCATTTGCTAATTTCATAACTCTACATCGAAGAAATAGTATCTGGAAGTAGAGGATTACTTGGGGTAGTAGAAAGTGGATTAGTTTTGAGTAGATAGCAGCCCATATTTTAGGCATGTTCTTAAAGAAGTCCTTTATCTTGCCACCTCAATTTTTGCACCTGTAAAATAAAGATAATGAAGCCTAACTTAAAGATTCTTGTGAAGACTGACACTGATAATAGATGATTCCCAGGAGATGTTTGTTGACTTTGAACCTGGGTCTCAGTGTCATCAAATCTCAAGTTGGAAAAATAATTAATTAATACCTGGAGCTGCCATGCACTTGTGCTCAGCTTATATCTGCTTCCTTTCCTATTTCCTTCCCAGGCTTTATACGAAGATCAAATGGCATTTAATAAGGATGTAAAGACCTATCTCAATGGAAAATATTATTCATCATTATACTTGTTAAAATCTCATTGTTGTATTCCTGGTCTTTGCTTATTTTTTCTTTATTTTCCAAATTTAAAACAGCTGTAGGAGTAAGCAGGTGAATGTTAGGCTTTGTAACTTGAGAGATGGTATTTTTTATAATAATGTTTACACTTGGTCTCAAAGTGCAAATTTAGAAATGCTTTGTTTACTTATTGTATAGCCTCCAATTATTAGAATGCAAATACTATTAGAGTGTTAATACTTTGAGGTTTTACATTTTAGGGTTAATACCTAACTGTGGCTTAGTATATAGCCATGTGAGAGTATTGATCTAGGTAAAATTTAGAAGGCAGAGGAAGGGACACTTAATGGAGAAGTAAGAGGACCCTGAAGATAAACTTAATTATCTTGAGCTATGGAAGTATAACTGATTTTCTTAAAGTTTCCCTTCACTTGGTCTCTACTTGCAAACTTGCCTGGTAGTTATTTAGAAGCTGTTTGGGAGAACTTTACTATTTAATCAATTTTCAGATAGTGGCTCCACCAGGAAGGAATTATAGTCAGGATTTCCTATCTTTGCCAAAGCTACACAATTTATATTTTAAAATATCAGCCCAGCATACATTTTCTGTCCATTCTGTTGGTCATCTGATGGATGACCTTTTGTGAACCCTAATGTGCCACATACTTAATAACAAACAGGTTGGTTTTGGATGATGGAACGCTAATTCTGTCCTAATTCACTGATAAGGGCTGTGAAATTTCCGCTATTTATATTACAACATAAATAAATGGAATGAAATTTTAATGACTATTCCAGAATTTGTGATTCTAACGTTTTTCAAAATTGTCTAAGAGTCCTTAGATTGCCAGCCTGGAATCTGTGTTAATGGCATGTAGTACAGTGCACTGATAGGAATCAGGACACCCACATTCTAGTATTTGTTCCAACATATCTTTTTTTTTTTCCTCCATGGCTAAGTCAGTTTCTCTCTCTAGGTCTCAATTTATACTACCATTGAGCTAACTTTGTTTTGTAAAAATTTGCTATGCATAGATATTCTGAAAGACATAAATCACTACATAAAAGCATTCCATTCTTACTTTAGTGTTTTTAGGTGCTTACTTTCAGTCTGTATATCTTGTCTTGCTTTGTCTCCTTATTTCAGTGCTTGGTTTATCAAGTCACTATTTGCCTACCAGCTTGCTTTTCCCTGCTCTGCCAAATGGTTCCTATAACCTAATTGTCAGGGACACCCTTCTTCTGATCTTAATGCAGAGAATTTACGTGGGTTCTTAGCTTAAGCCATTTTAGCTTGAAAGTGAGGGTCAGGAAATATATTTTGGCCTAGCTTCTCTGTGTCTAGTACCTGGTATTTCAGGTATCCCACAACACTGAAGCTGATGAATTGCATCTACTCGGGACTGAGGTCTTCAGCCATCATTCAGGCAAGGCTGCGACCAGAACTGCCCGGTCTTTAGGAATAGGAGGCTGGGCCTAAAAGGTAGTGCGTGAGCTTCCGGAAAGTGTCAGGTGATACTCAGTGTCTCAGATGTCATCACCTATGCCTTTGCTGAGGTTTCCAGAGTCCCAAGGCATATACTTTCTCTTATCTCAAAGAAGTTGTTGATTTGATTACACTGATTCCCTCTACATCTTACAGATAAATAGATCTTGTTGGATTTTCCCAAATGCTGCCCATTATCAGGCTTTTTCCTTACAATCTGAGATGAAGGTTGACTTTTATCAGTTTGATGGCTGATGGTTAATGCTTTAAAACCATGAAGTGAATATGAAGATACAAAGGCTTTTATTTTGGATGAACATGTTATAATTTTGTTCTGAATTTGTATTCGGGTTCCCTTGTCATGAAGAAGCATCTCCTCCTAAGGAGAGCATAGGTCATTCCCAGACTACAGATCTCACTAAAAGAGAACCTTTGTTTATTTTTTTTTAATTAACAATAGTTTGACTTTTTAAATAAAATAACTGTGTTTTTAAAGATCAAGTAAATTCCTTTAGGTAGTTTTAAAGATTCAATCAAAGACAAATTATTTTCTGTATACCCAGGTTGTCATTTCATCTTTAACTTATCAGGCTAATAGTCTGGTACTGATGCTGCCATCCTCTCTCTTTAAGTTTTTTGACACGTTAGCGCCTGAAGATATCTGTCTGTTACATTTAGGCATAACTTGCTTTCTCCTATAAAATTTGAAAATTCCAGTTATCATTTTTCCATAATCCCTTGCAAGTAAAATATGAAACTACCGTTTTCTCTCCATCAGTTTGGCACAGCCCCTCCAGATTTTGAACTTTTTGTTAGCAACATAAAGAAGCAAACGCTAAATATTTATTTGGATGAGGTGGCAGCAGCTACATCCAATATACGTATTTGGTGGTGGCATCAGCCCTCCTGGTAGCCTCCTGTGTCCAGAACTGGCAGAATCTTCCAGAGCCTGGGGCCTCTGTCCACTGGCTCTGCAGAATTCTCTTCCCAGGACCGCTTGTGTTTGGCTTCAGTGAATTGTTCTTAACTGGGTATCCTCCCACACATTTTATAAAACAAAAGAATAACCTACTATTTTTAAAAAATAGTACCCTTTTTATATAAATCACCTAAACTTGGTTACTTGTCTTGAAAGCTATTTCATCTTAAATATGTGTGATGTTCTCCAATGTCCTCCTACAGCCTAGTACCTCGAAAGGCTTCATGCTGTCTTGATACGCTCTATGGATTGTGGCTAAATTTACTCTCACTCAATGGTCTTTATTAGCTTAATATTTCATTACTTCCCTTAGTGTGGTTGCTGCTCCGTGTGAGGGAGGAAAGATTTTTAAATATGTCTATATTTAACTATTCTCCTCTTTTCTTTATGATGGCAGAGAAAGGTAGCTATAGAAATCTCATTCTATCACTTTTTATGTACACAGCTGCATTTCCTAGTTTCTTCAGCAGGTGGGTGTGAGAAGTTACTAAATTTTTCTAATTAAAAATGCATATGAGTATTCAATGACATGTGAATGGAAGCGATAAACAAACTCCCACTGAGCTCCACTGTGCCCTTTGCTTTTTCTTTTGACCTTGTCAGGTGACCTTAGAAAGCTCACCCTTGGCCTTCGTGTGTCCCTCAGCTTGACTAAATTTTATACAAGCTTCTTCCTGACTTTAGACATCTGACTTCCCTTTCCTTAAAGCATGTACTCTGGAGGACTTATAATTGTTAATTATTTCTTTACCCCTTTGAGAAGTCAATCTTTCTAATAGCTTCCTGCCAATTTCATAACCAAGGAATATCTTTCTCAGGGAACTGGGGGGCCATCTCTTTGAAATATAATCATCAAAATAGAGTTGGCCCCTATCTCCTACTTTCCTTGCCGAACTCCTGTCTATCCATAGAAATGGCTGGGTACCTTGTGTCAAGTGGTAAGACTAATTCCTGTCATGAAGATAAGAGCAATTCCGTTGTGTATAAACCAATTAGCAAAACATATGGCCTATGGTCTGTCCCTTATCCCCCATTTTAAGACAGTATTTATTTCAGAGGAGTTGAGTTAAGATAGCTTTCTATTACTGCAAGGAAGGTTACCCATTGCCCTCAATCCCCACCAGGACCAAGTGAGAAAGAAATAAACTTCCAGTATATTGAAACACTGAAATTTTAGAGCCTACTTAATGTTAGCAGTTAGCGAGGCTTAACTATTATAGTGATATTTACAACTTTAAGTAGGGTGCAGTTATAAATGTTAAAATGGGAAAATAGTAACATGAATTGCATTGACTTAGTGGTCATGCAGTGTGTGGAAAACAAATATATACATAGCAGTTTGAAAATCCAGTGACCTATATCATGCTGTGGCAAAAATAATTGGTAAAATTGCACCTGAGATAACTGGGAAATTAGTCTTTTCTTTACAAATATAGCTCTATAAAAGGAGGTTGGAAAAATTCAGGAGGTTATTGTGCATTGGCAACTTGCAAGCCTTGGCAGGGTATTGCTAAAAAGGTAGATTTAGGTGAGAATTGGCTGGCTATTATACAAAAATTCAAGAGCATGCAACTTTTCTGAAATTAAGAACTTCAAGTCATTGGGAAGACCATTGACTAATGGATCCCACATATTAGAACATAGAAGTGAATACTGTTTTGAGGAACAAAGTTGCCCTAATAACTCTTCATTAAAAATGAGGACTTATCTCTGCAGCAAGCCAAATAATAAAAATATAAGTGTTTTTTTCACATTCAAATTTCAGAACAGCTTAAAATAGCCACAGTTAAATAAAACAAGAGAGAGAGGAGTGGAGAGAGAGAGAGAGAGAGAACAGTAGAATCTGGTTCTAATCAAGGAATTTTTCCTTTGTTCAGAGTAGAGGTTTATCTCTTGACTCTGTAGGAGTCCAGTTGTGCTAAGAGTCTATTTCATCCTTGCTTCACATTTTTTGTTATATATTTGGGACATGGGGTATCAGGGAGAAGGCAAAAAAACTCTTATTTAAGATGTTAGTCTATGAGGAATCATGTGCAGACCTGATAAAGAAGATTCACAATCATCCAGAGACTCTAGGTTTTAAAATGGACGCAGATAAAACTTTGCCCTGTGTCTCTTGGGAAGAGATGTGTCTATTTTTATAGACAGAAAAGTGCACATAAATATTTGATGGCTGACGTGGCCATCTATGGCAAAGACTGCTAGCTGTCTACCAGAATCATATTCATCATATTCCCCTTTTGGCAGGGATACACATTGTGAATGTAGAAGATATTCTAATTCATGATTGGATGAGAGCAACCTAGTCCATTCAGTATCATTCTGAACAGCATCGTTTTGTTTTCTTCTGCTTTAGTGAATGTCTATTTTACCATGAATACACTGAAGCTAAGCGAGGTTTTATTGTAGAACCAGAGAAGAGTAGACCTAGTCGTCAATTCTGAATTCAGAATTTAAATCATAATGGTTAAAAAGTATTTCTCTGAACATGCCTGCAGTTAATTGTATAAAAATGGCATTCGAATTGAAAATGAAAGAAATTCCACTTTTTTTCCATTTTCTTTTTTCCAATTCTCTCCCTTACACAACTACATTTCTATGTAACATGCCATTTACTCATCAACAGTTTTCTGAATGTTTGACTTTCACAGTATTCATTTAAATTGTTTTTAATTTTTAAGTCTTTAAGCAAAGTAGTATTTCCATTTCCATTTGCACTGGAATTCCTGCTTCTGAAATGTCCCTAATAGTGACACTTATTACATATAATCAATGCTGCATAAGTAGCCTGTGGTCATCAACAGAGTTGGTTAATCCATCAAAGGAGAAAACAGTATCAACAACATAATCTCTACAGTACCTGAGGTTTTGTTTGTTTTTGTTTTCTGAGTGACTAGTTAAGTGATCCCCAGAATCCAGTGCATGTGTATGTACTCTGTGTGTGATGGGTTAATTGGAACCCATTTTTGGAATGCTGTGATCTTTGAAAGAATGCTCACTAGGTACTCATTTAGCCACAGAGCTGTGTCTTCTCATGCATTTTCTGTGTATGCTGTTCAGAGAGATTGTGATTATACCTCGGGTATATAAATACCCTACCCAATATAAACTACTCTATTCTTCATCTCATATTTTACTATTTTATGGAATGCTTTTAATATTATTCTGTGCTTTCCTTGTTGTTGAATTGAATTCTTTTTGAATTGTTTTAGGAACAAAACTCTTAACTGACCATTTCAAAGCCTTCCATGTTTAGGCAGGAGGTTTCACAAAATACACATAATTGTCAATAACAGCTAAAAATGGCTATACTAAAATTAGATTTAGTTTGACTTATGATTCAATAGTGTTTGATGTATAAAATATAAAAATACCATTCAGGTGAGCCTTTCCTATGTTCTTGGCAGTATGCAACATCTTTTCTAGAATTCATAAAAAGGATCCAACAAATATATGAAAGTATTTTAGAAAGTACACATGCTAATTTTAAAGAGAAGCAAAGAACAGCTTTATTCTATATAAATACTTAGTGAGCATTCTTTCACAGATAACAGTGTTCCAAAAATATCTCAAGACATAAATGTGACTACTCTTGCTTTCTGTTGTAACATCTAGTAGTAATTGAGTTTTCATAATATGTGAATCATTATATTTCCAACATTTTACTTATCCTCCATATATAATAATGCTATATAGATGCTTCTGATTTAAACTGACAAAGTCCAGATAAAACTGGTTCCAACTTTAAAGGAGATTTATAAGACTGAAAGATTCCGAGGTTGGCTAGGTCAATAAAAACCCTGGACCTGTTGTGACATTTATAAAGTTCTCTAGACCAGCTTTTTTTCCTTTTCTACCTCATGGCACACTTGAACTTATAGTGAAATTTCCATAGCACAATTAAACTATTTTGTCCAAAAAAAAAAAAGATAAAGAGAAAATTAGTTACTGTTCTTTGAACTACTTTTGAAAATAATTAATGGTGTTTAAAAATTTTCATGGAACACCTAATATCCTCTCATAGCACACCAGTGTGCTGTGGCACACTGGTTGAAAATCATTTCTCCAGACTCTATTTGAGTGTGGATTTAAACTTTGCATTGGTTTTGTATGATGGCTTCAAGTAACAGCTGAGTGCTGTCACTTCCTTAGCCACCTAGGGGAAGATAAGCAATGGTACCCTGCATACTCTTATCTGGGCCTCAGGTTGATTTTACTCTCCCTAAACACATGTGCATGTGCACACACGCACCCATGCCTAAGAGATGCCATATGCTTGTTGACTTAGGGGTGTCCAACCTTCTTTTCTCTCTGCTACACAGAGAAAATAAGAGCTATCTTGGGACACTCATTAAATACATGAAAACTAACAAAAACTGATTAGCAACAAAGGAAAACAAACATAAAAAAAGGTTTGTGCACACTTTTTGTGCCGTCACCAGAGATAAGAACAAAGGACCTCACAAAATCAGCATGCCACCCACGGGCAGCAAGTTGGACACCCATGGCTTAGATTATGGATCAAACATGGTCTAATTGAATAGTGATGACCAGCGTTGGAGTAAACCAATCAGGCCTCCTCCTGGGACCCAGACAGGATCAATCCCATCCATATTGACAGGTGGCTGCTACACCTCGGGAAGAAAATCAAAAAAATGAGAAATGTCCTAAGCGGGCTGCATGTGGCCCGTGGGCTATAGTTTGAGGACGCCTGGTATAATGTGTCTCTCATTGAACATTTACATTTTCTTATGATCTACTGAGTCTACAAATAGTAAAATCATTTGACGTTGTAGCAATTTTCCATTTTCTCACTCCTGATCTTGGCCTATTAATGACCAAGAAAACATCATATGACTAAAAATCATAAGCACATTTTTGTCATCATCACATTTCATAGTAGGGCCCTCTGCACCTTTGTATGACTTAGCACAATTCAGGGGATGTTGAATTCATCACAACTAATTTTTGTGACATTAAACTACAGATGGTGGTTGCATGTACAGGATAAATATTTGAACATCAAGACCAACGCAATGCCCAAATATAATTTGTCATAAAGGTCAGCTTCTTGAATAAATTATGAGTAATGGCCCTCAAAACTGACTTTGTATGGTCTTTACTGATGCTATGAATTATACTCCATCTAAGGTATCAGGTTCTTTGGTTTACTGAAATGCCACAGGAGATAATGTAGGTCTCAGTCTAATTTCTACTGGTTATCCCTCCTCGTGGTCTGGTAAGAAAATAGTGTCTCCTGAATGTAGTGTCAAATAAATAAATCAACTTCCAAATTCCATTATCCCTATGTTTAAATCACATATAATCATTCCTTCTCGCATTCATTCATTCATTTTACAAATCTCTGTGCACTAATTAGTATGTCCGTGCATGGGATATAAGAAAAAATTAAGGCACATTCACTGTTTTTGAAGAATTTCAAATATATGTTCAGATATAGGACATAAATAATTTATAAGTTAAATATAAAAGGCATTAAATACCATTCACTACATAATGAACTCTGCATCTAATTCCACAGAAAATGAACAATTAAAGAAATTATTATTGTGTGGCATACTTACAGAACAACATAAGGAGATGGTGGGGATACAATAAATGTATGTTCATAAAAAATTGGAGGGATAAGGGAAATGGGAGAGGAGGTTGGTGGGCAATATTACAAGAATGGGAAAGAAAATATTTTATTGGAGAATGAGTGATTAAAGAAGCAGGCTAGGATGCAGGTCTCTGCTGGGAGCCACTGGTGATATGCTTGGCAAGTTGATTTTTTTCTCCTAAAAAGTTTTCTAGAAATGTACTGAGAAGGAATTTGATGATTTGCCTTCTTTCCCCAGCTTTGACAGAACCTTTTTCAAATTTTTTTTATTATTTATCTTTCTGTTATGTGTTGAGTAAATTTATCTGGAAGATTTAATGAAGGTTTGTAGTTATATCTCTTCATTTTTCATTTCAGAAAGACTTTAATTGACTCTTCCTTTACTGAAGAAATGAATATTATAAAAGAGTTGGCAGAGTTTTTCTGTAGTGAGTAATTTATTGCTTTTTACTTTTATATTATATTCATTTATTTAAATGCATCTTTGTTGAAATATGAGTGATAATCCATAAAGTTTATCCACTTAATGTGTATTTTTCAATTATTTTAGTACCATCATAGAATACAACCCTTTCAACCCCCCTTCCCAGCCCACCACTCACCCTCCAGCCCTAATTAGTCATTTATCTACTATCTGGCTCTATAGATTTTTCAATTCTTGACTCTCATGGAAAAAAAAATCATACAATATGTGGTCTTTTATGACTAGCTTTTCAAGTTTCTTCCATATTGTAAAATGTATCCGTGTTTTGTCCCTTGTTACTGCAAAATAATATTTTACTGAGTATTATTAGGGTATAAGGGTATAATAGATTTTGTTTATCCATCGGTTGACTGGAATTTGGGTTTTTTCACTTTTTGGTTGTTATGAATGATGCTACTATGAATACAAATATTTGTGTGCAAGTTTTTGAAAGGATGTATGTTTTCATTTCCTTGGAGTTTTCATTTCCTTGGATATATGACTGGAATTTCTGGGTCATAAAGGAATTTCTATATTCAACATATAGTTTTACATCATGAATTTTCATTTTACATTCCCATCCATGTGTGGGTATTCCAATTTCTCCGTATCCATGATAACACTTGCTACTTCTAATTTTTTTTTATTATTATATGCTTCCTATATGGGATGGGTATGAAGTGGTATCCCACTATGATATTTTATTGGCAATTCACTTAGGTTTCATGATGTTGAGCATTTTTTCATGTCCTCATTGGCCATTTTTATCTCCTTGGGGGAAATGTCCATTCAAATCCTTTGCCAATTTTAAAATAGGGGGTGATGTGTCTTTTCATTGCCCAATGTTCTTACATCACTACTCTTTCCCTCATTGTCTTGGCATCCTTGTTGAAAATCAATTGACCTTAAGTGAATGAATTTATTTTAAATCAGACTCTTTATTCTATTTATAGAATGTATGTACCTATTATTATGTCAATATCATACCCTTAGGATTATTGTAGCTTTGTTGTAACTTTTGAAATCAGTGAGTATGAGTTTTCCAAGTTTTCTTTTCCAAGATTATTGTGACAATTATGCATCCCTTATATTTCCTTATAAATTTTAGAATCTGCTTGTCAATTAAAACAAAAGCCAACTGAGGTCTTGGTAGAGATTACGTTAATTCTCTAGATAAACTTGGGAGGCATTTCCATCTGTGGTAGGCAGAATAATAGATCCCCCCAAAATTTCTGTGTTCTAATCCCCAGAAACTGTTAATATATTATGTTACATAGGAAGGGGGATGGATGAAGTTACTCAGCTGACCTTAAATGAGAGATTTACAAAGATTATCAGACTAGAACACTGTAAATATGAGTATACTTAGGTAGAGATGGAGTTAGAAGAGTCAGTGGCAGAGAAGTAGATTGTGAGAAAGATTTGAATTTGACGAGGCATTTATGGATTTGAAGTTGAGCAGGGCTGTGAGACAAAGATTGGGGGCAGTCTCTAGGAAAAGGTAAGAAAAGGGAAGACAACCAAGTGTCTCCTAGAGTCTGCAGAAATGTTGTCCTACTTACAACTTGATGTTAAGCCAGTGAGACCATTTGGGGTTTCTAAACCTCTAGAATATAAGAAAATAAATTTGTGTTATTTTAAGTCACTAATTTGTAGAAATTTTTTATATCAAAAATAGTCAACTAATATGTTATTTTAATAGCAATATGTCTTCCAATCCATGACCATGGGATTGCCTTCTCATTCATTGGTTGTATTGATCTTTCTTTTAATGATGTTTTTTAATTTTCAATTTGAAAATCTTAAACATCTTTCTAACATTTATTTATAATTATTTTATTCTCTCTGATATTAGTACACTTGTTTCTAAATTTCAGATTTGTATTGTATATTATTAATATATAAAAGTGAAATTGATTTGTGCATATTGATCATATATCCAGCAACCTTGCTGAATTTATTTAAATTTTACTTGAGAATTCCTTAGGATTTTCCATACCATATAAAATAACTGGCCAGTATTCTTCTTCTTCTTCTTCTTCTTTTTTGTAAAGACAGAGTCTCACTTTACGCCCTTGGTAAAGTGCCATAGCATTACACATCTCACAGTAACCTCCAACTCCTGAGTTTAGGCGATTCTCTTGCCT
Source organism: Galagoides demidoff (assembly GCA_963574575.1). Lineage (NCBI taxonomy): Eukaryota > Metazoa > Chordata > Mammalia > Primates > Galagidae > Galagoides > Galagoides demidoff. Next base: position 26,654 of record CAUYQV010108062.1, read on the forward strand.
CAGCCTCCCGAGTAGCTGGGACTACAGGTGCCTACCACAACGCCCAGCTATTTTTTTGTTACAGTCTGGCTGGAGCCAGGTTTGAACCTGCAGTATTTTTCAAATGTGTTAAGACCATAAGGCAAAACAAGGCTCAAGAACTCTTTTGGATTAAAGGAGACTAAGGACACATGGGAATTACATGCAATGTGGGATCCTGCACTGGATACTGAGCTGGAGAAAACACATTGGCTGACCATTTAACAACATTTGAAGAGTTATGAAAATGAATTAGCAGTATTGTATCATGTTTCATTAATTTGTTGGTTTTGATAATTGTACTGTGGTTTTATAGGATGCTAATATTTGGGGGAAATGGTAAGGAATATAGAGGCATTCTTTGCACACTTACAGAAATTTTTATAAATCTGAGATTTTTTCAAAAATAAAAGTGAAGAAATAAAACAAAATTAATTTTTAAAATGGTATGATTGTAGGAAGGAATCCTGTAACTATTCCCTGCTATGCTAATGTATTGCTTTGCTATTTACTAGGTGGAAAACAAAGACCAATGTTAATAGCTGCTTTTTTAAAAAAAAGCTCATAATTTGATAAATAAATACTAAATGTATAAATCAAGAAAGATTAGAAAATGTTAAAGTAGAAACATATTTTACTTTAACTTTTTTGATCCCAGATTTTCACATGATCCTCTCATACTTTCAAAACAACTACCAAATAAACAACTCCCATTCCCTCTCTAAACCTGTAGTGTATACATCTTTTTTTTTGCCAGGCAAACTTATTATTTTCCTAAGTTTCTCTGTGTTTCCTTTTCTTTGTTCCAACTCTTTCATGCCATTGTGCACGCACACAGAACACACATCACATTTTTCCTTTAGGAATAGCTTTTTTATTCTTCAATTGCTAATCCTATTGTTTTCATCTAGATAATGTTTAAAGCTTTCCTTCAAACTAACATCCTCCTTGAAACTTTTCTTCTGCCAATCTGGAAGACACTTAGAATATCTTTCGTAACTGTCAATATTCTCACACTTCTGAGTATCAGCAATTACATGGAAATGGATGAGAACGTCTTAGATAACAAGGGGTAGACCTGTACCCACATATGTCTCTATGATTTTTGCATATAAATTACTTTTTGGTACTTTGATTTTTGTAACAAGACATGAACCAGATTGCTGTGGGACGTTCCACAGAAGGAACGCAGTACGACAAACTCAGCATTTCAATTATATGGATGATGTCTCCTATTTATTAAGTTCAGAAGCTTAAAAAATGTAGTTATTATTATTTGCAAATGAAATAGTTGCAGCTTACCTGCATTTGAAAGTCAGCTCCCTTGCTCAATAAAATATGTGCTATAATAGTGTAAATTGTATTTTTAGAATTTGAAAATTTAATCCTATGAAAAACTGAGCAGAGAGGAGGGAGAGCAGAGATGACTAAACTATTAATTTTAAAGAGATGTTGCTATATATTTAGAAAGTTGGTATAATGCAGACATTCATTTGTAAGCTTTTGTGGTATCCACTAAGCTTATGACGCTCTTCAATTAAGTTAACTTAAAAATAATTTATAATTTCTTATCAGTGACAAAGTTTTATCTTTTGAATTAAAATAGTTTCCACTATAATAAAAATTCACAGCCAGTGTTTTGATATATTGAGCCAGATGTTTAAAAATATTTTCTTCATAAAATATTTACCCAGTAAACAATTATAAAAAGCCAGATAGAATGCGCTAACATTGAAAACCTTGTTGGTGAAATAATGACTTATATTCACACATATAAAATGTGTGACTCTGAAAAGATTTCACAGATTTAGTTTAGTTTAATTTCAATTGGAAAGCCAAAATCAACGGCTTGGTTACATGTTTGATGTGTGAATTTCTCTCTTGGCCAACACACTGTTACGTGGAGATATAAGAGTTTGAGTAAACAACTGTAATTTGGAATAAGAGATTAGCTGCTCTGTTTCACTTGAGTGGTGGTCCTTGACCCTTATTCAGAGAACCCAAAGCAGCCTTTCACCACTGAAAAGGAGCAGAAAGGCTTAGTGGCTTAGCAGTAGACCTGCTTTGTGAGGGTCTTGGAAATGTGGGCATGAAAACCCAGTGAAGCATTGGGAATAGCTGACTCAATGTTTAATTTTGTGTTCTGGAATCTGACTTCTAACCTGAACAAATGGAAAATAAGAACTAATGTGATAACCCATTGGATATAAATCATCTTCTGAGATTACTTGACTTTGTATTTAATTATACAGCAAGAATTTCGTTTTACTTTCAGTCAGCAAGTAATAGTTCATTTATTTTTACTTTTGGTTTTTTACTTCTCACTTCACTATCTGAGCAAAAGGTTTTATGTGCTTTCCTTTTTAAAAAATGTATTTTCTTAGTTATTGTGTTAAGACATTTATATTCCACATTTATTTAATTTCACGTGTACCCTTGTAAGATGCACTGTAAGTGTGGTCCCACCAATTACCCCGCCTCCATCCAGCCTCCCCCCTCCCCTCTCCTCCTTCTCCCCTTTCCCTTTCTTCCCTTCTTCTTGGGCTATAATTGGGTTATAGCTTTCATATGAAAGGTATAAATTGGTTTCATAGTAGAGCTAAGTACATTGGATACTTTTTCTTTCATTCTTGAGATACTTTGCCAAGAAGAATATGTTCCAACTCCATCCATGTAAACATGTAAGAGGTAAAGTCTCCACCTTTCTTCAGGGCTGCATAATATTCCATGGTGTACATATACCGCAATTCATTAATCCATTCATGGGTTGATGGGTACTTGGGCTTCTTCCATGATGTAGCAATTATGAATTGGGCTGCAATAAACATTCTGGTACAAATATCTTTGTTATGTGATTTTGGTCTTCTGGATATATACCTAGTTAGAAGAATTGTAGGATTGAATGGCAGGTCTATTTTTTAGATCCCTAAGTGATCTCCAAACATCTTTTCAAAAGGAATGTTTGGATTCCCACTAGCAGTGTAGAAGTGTTTCCTTTTCTCCACATCCACACCAACATCTCTGGTTTTGGGATTTTGTGATGTAGGCTAGTTTGCATTCCTACTAGCAGTGCAGAAGTGTTCCCTTTTGTCCACATCCACACCAACATCCCAGGTTTTGGGATTTTGTGATGTAGACTAGTCTTACTGGAGTTAGATGATATCGCAAAGTAGTTTTGACTTGCATTTCTCTGACGATTAAGGATAATGAACATTTTTTCATGTGTCTGTAGGCCATGCACCTGTCTTCTTCAAAGAAGTTTCTCTTCAAGTCCCTTGCCCATGCTGAGAGGGGATCACTTCCTCTTTTTTTTTTTTTTACTTCATTTTTTACTTCTTTTTTTTTTTTTTACTTCTTCTTTTTTTGCTAAGACATTTGAGTTCTCTGTGGATTCTGGTTATTAAACCTTTTTTGGAGGCAAAACCTGCAAATGTCTTCTCCCATTCTGAGGGCTGTCTGCTTGCTTTACTTACTATATTTTAGGCTGTGCAGAAGCTTTTAAATTTGATCAGGTCCCAGTAATGTATTTTTGGTGTCGCTTCAATTGCTGGGGAGTCCTTCTCATAAAATTATTCACCCCGGCCGATTTCTTCAAGTATTTCCCCTACACGTTCTTCTACTATTTTTATAGTTTCATGCCTTATGTTTAAATCTTGATCCAGTGAGAGTATATCTTAGTTAATGGTGAAAGGTGTGGGTCCAGTTTCAGTCTTCTACAGATTGCCAGCCAGTTCACCCAACACCATTTGTTAAATAGGGAATCTTTTCCCCACTGAATGTTTTTAATTGGCTTGTCAAAGGTCAAATAATGGTAAGTAGTTGTGGTCATCTCTTGGTTCTCTACTCTGTTCCAAACATCTACCTCTCTGTTTTTTGTGGCAGTACCATGCTGTTTTGATCAGTATTGATTTGTACTATAGTTTGAGGTCTGGAAGTGTGATTCCTCCTGCTTTGTTTTTATTTCTGAGTAATGTC
>CAUYQV010108066.1:0-33711 GCA_963574575.1 Galagoides demidoff
ACCTCTATGGTTTATCTTACAAGGGTACAAGTGAATCTTTCTAAAAGCAGAGTATGAATGTTTTAACTCAATAACTAAGAAAATGACATGAAGGTTATGTTAACCAGTTTGATGAGAGTATTTCAAAATGTATATGAAAACAGCACAGTGTACCCCATGACTGCATTAATGTATATGATTATGCTATAAGAAATTAAAAAAAGAAAAAAAAGTCCTGGACTAGATGGATTCGTAGCTGAATTCTATTGAGAGGGAAAGAATCCTCTCCAGCTCATTCTATGAAGCATGTATCACCTTGATTTTAAAGCCAGGAACGAACAGAACAATAAAATAAAACTATGGACCAAAATCCCTTATGAATATAAATTTTTCCAACAAAATACTAGCAAATTCAGCAGCACATTTAAAAAATGAAAAAAGAAGATCCACCAGAACTAAATGTGCTTTATCCCAGGAATGAAAAGATGGTTTGGCATATGTAAATCAATAAATGTGATTCATCAAATAAACAAAAGCAGTAACAAAGACCATATGATCATCTCAGTAGATTCAGAAAAAGCATTTTAAAAAATCCAACACCCTTTCTTGATAAAATCCCCCAACAAACTAGACATAGAAGGAACATATAGCAGAATTATAAAAACCATGTGAGACAAAACCACAGCCAACATCATACTGAATGCAGAAAAGTTAAAGGAAAAACCCCCAAGAGGTGGAAAAAAACAAGGATGACCACTGTCCCCACTCCTATTCAACATAGTGCTGGAAGTCGTAGCCAGGGAAATTAGGCAAGAGAAGAATATTAATAATTGCATAACAATAGTGGGGGAGGGTCAGAGATTATTTGATTTTACATGTTTCTGACTCTCCCATTGGTGTGCAATTATTAAGAGTATTCAAATAAGTAAAGAGGATGACAAAATATCACTCTTTGCTAATGACCTTGAATCTGAAAAAACCCAAAAATTCTACCAAGAGTCTCCTGGAATTGATAAATTTAGCGAAGTCTCAGGATACAAAATCAATTTACATTAATCAGTAGCATTTCTAATACCAAGAGTCAAATCAAAGACCCTATACCATTCACAATAGCTACAGAATATATTCTATATTCCCAGAATACAGAATTCCTGGGAATATATGTAACCAAGAAAGATTTCTACAAGGAGAACTACAAAATTCTGAGGAAAGAAATTACAGATGATACAAACAAATGGAAAAACACATCACATCATGCTTATGGATGGGTAGAATCAACATTCCTAAAATTCAAACTTAATGCAAACCCTATCGAGTTACCAAAGTCATACTTCACAGATGTAGAAAAAAATAATTCTACATTTCATTTGAAACCAGAAAAGAGATCGAATAGCCAAAGCAAAAAGAGCAAACCTGGAGTCAGAACATTATCAGACTTCATACTATACTACAAAGCTATAGTAACCAAAACAGCATGGTACTGGTACAAACATAGATACATAAACCAATGTGACAGAACAAAGAACTTAGACTAAAACTATCTACTTACAACCCACTGATTTTTGACAAATCAGACAACAATGTAATGTACCCTGATGGGGAAATGAAGACCTATTCAATATAGGTAGTCCCTGAATTACAAATATTTGACTTACATACAACCCACATTTATAAACAGAGGCTATTACAGTAAGTCTCTGAGTTATAAACATCTGACTGATATATGACTCACACTCAAAAATGGATATTACAGGTAACATGTAAATGCACCTCTTCCAACTCATACATAAATTCAACTTAAGAACAAACCTACAGGATCTATTTAATTTGTAACCCAGGGTCAGCCTATAAATAGTACTGGGAAAATTAGATAGCCACATGCAGAAGAATGAAACAGGACCCCTATGTCTCACCACTCACATAAATTAATTAAAGATGGGTAAAGACTTAGATCTAAGGCATGAAACTATAGGCATTTAAGAAAAAAAATATAGGAAACACTCTTCTAGATATTAACCAAGGCAAATAATTTTTTTAAAGGACTCAAATAGCAATCATGACAACAATAAAAGCTAATAAATGGAATTTAAGTAAACAGAAATGCTTACACATAGCTAAGGAGATACTCAAAAGAGCAAATAGACAACCTATACAATAGGAGAAAATATTACCAAGTTATATAGCCTTTAAAGGGTTCACAACCAGAATTGACAAAGAACTCAAGAAAATCAGCAAGAACAAAAAAAACCCTATTAAAAAGTGGGCAAAAGACATAAACAGATGCTCCTTTAAAAAAGGACAAATGGCCAAGAATAAAAAAATTGTCAACATCAGTAATCATCAGTAAAATGCAAATTAAAACCACAATGAGTTATCATTTACCCTAGTTAGAATTATTTTTATTAAAAAGTCTACAAACAATAAATGTTGGCATGGATGCAGAGAAAGGAAAAGTTATAAACTGTTGGTAGGAATGCAAATTAGTACAAGCCCTGTGGTAAACAGTAAAAGTAGATCTACCATTCAGTCCAGCACTACCAGGTATTTACCCAAAGGAAAGAAGTCATTTGATTAAAAAGACACCTTTACTCAAATGCTTATTAAGCACAATTCACAATTGCAAAGATATGGAATCAACTCACATGTCCATCAGTACATGAGTTTATTAACAAATTAATAAATACCACAAGTAATCACTATTAAATTAGAGCTACATGATGTGCACTCAAGGGAAGTAAAGGGAAGCTTTACTCAGAGGGAAATAAAACCAAGTGGAAAGCAACTGGGAGGAGGAGGGTGGAGAAGAGGGGAATAAACCAACCTATCAGTACTATGAACATTATTTGAGTGATGGGCACACACACCTATAGCCAGGATTCAAACATTACAAAAATGATTCGTGTAACCTAAAATATTTATACACCCTTAATATTTTCAAATTAACAAAAGAATATATTGGTTGGGGGGGGGCAGTGCCTGTGGTTCAAAGGAGTAGAGCACTGGCCCTTTATACTGGAGGTGGTGGGTTCAAACCTGGTCCTGGCCAAAAACTGCAAAAAGAAAAGAACATATATATATATTTTTAATGAATATCCTACATCATTGTGAAGGGCTTTGAACAAAGGGAGGATGTTAGTTTCAGAACAAGATAAACAACTTTTGGAATATTGTTAGATAATGTTGAAGTTTATGTCAATGTCTTGATCTCTTAAATCCCTGTAATGATATAGTGGATAGAGATTAGGTCAGCTTTGGGGCAGTGAAAGGACAGAAAAGAACAGAAAAACCTAACCAAAATGAGACTGCAGTAGAAGAGGTAGCAGTATTCTGAGATAAGGCAAGAAAATAGAAACGCATCCTGGGTTCCAGCAGGCAAAGGGTCAAGTTTAGGAGATCAACCAAACAGTTGATGTAAGTCAAGACAGTGGAGGGTATAGTTACAAGGATAAGTAAGGATCTGGGAATACAGTAAGGATAAGAATTCCACTCTAAGGAGCTGAGACAATAAGATATTGAATCATAAATGGGAATTACTGGCTAGAGACCTGGGTTCTAAGAAATGAACTCAACCTCACCACTAAGTCAAGGGTTCCACACATTTCCTGCCCAGAACCAAGACTGAGGCCAGAGTCCTATAATGTATACTACAGGACTGAGGGGGAAAGATTTCAGGGTGGTGAGGAAATAGCACTTTGTTTTTATTTTATTTTATTTCTTTGAGACAGACCCTCAAGCTGTCACCCTGGGTAGAGTTCTGTAGCATCATAGCTCACAGCAATCTCCAACTCCCAGGCTGAAATGATACTCTTGCCTTCTACCAAGTAGCTGGGACTACAGGCACCTGCCACAACATCCAGCTATTTTTTGGTTGTTTGGTGGGCCCAGGGTAGATTTGAACCCACCAGCTTAGGTGTATGTGGCTGGCTCCTTAGCCGCTTGAGCCACAGGTGCCAAGCCAGCACTGTTTTTAAAGGAAATCTTTCACAGCCTTCACATAACAAAAGACTTTCACAATCCACATAACTAGAAATAGAAGTAAAGAATTGGGAAACATGATTGCAGAATTTACAGAGATATTTTGGTACTTGTACCCAGAGGCATTTAAAAATATGGCCTTGTTTTTCAAAATCAAGAAAATAAACTGAATACATTAATTATATCACTAAAAGCTAACTGATATATTTGTAAAATCTTTTCAATAGTGCTCTAAAAGGCCAAGTATGACGGCTTATCCCTATAATCCTAGCACTTTGGGAGTCTGAGGTAGGAGGATAGCTTGAGGCTAGGAGTTTGAGAAAAGCCTGGGTAACATAATGATACTCCATCTCTATAACCAATTTAAAACTTAACCAGGAATGGTGGCCCATGCCTATTCTTCCACATGATGCATGATGGCCTCAAGAGCAAAGATATGGAAGACTACTTTTTATACACACATTCTCATGCACTAGCTGTAACTTCCCTTTCTTCCTTCTCTAAGATAGCACAACAGAATGCAAACAAACAGAGGGAATGTAAAGCGGTTATCTGAAATGCATATTTACAAAAGGTAAATTATTGGCAGAATTGAATCTTTCACCTGTTATAAGTAGTAATTTATCTGAACATACTTCACAATCCTGGGATTCTTTAGGATGCTTTACTTCTATGGTTGATAGTCATTGGTTCAGATAGATGGTAATACTTCTTTTGAAAAAAAGGAGCAAAGGCAGGCATCTGCACGAAAAGAAAGTAGTACAAGCAAGAAAAAAATAAGAAAGAACAAAGACTTTGAAGGATTAATTATGATTAAAAAAATTTCTAGGAAAGTATCCAACATAAGAAAGGATTAAATAATAGAAGTAGAGAAAATATGGACAAAATGAAGATGTCAAACCAGTAAAGAACTGACTCCATTGTAAACCTTTAAATATACTTTATCTTCTTGTGCTTTCAGATGTAGAAAGTTTCTATTCCTGTTATAGGTTGAATGGTGTCCCTGACTCTGAAATTCATACTTTGATATTCTAACCCCAAATACTTAACAACATGATCTTACTTAGAGATACTGTCTTTTAGAGACAATCAAGTTAAAATGAATTTTTAGAGTGGACTCTAATCCAACATAACTGATACCTTTATAGAAAGGGAAAATTAGAAAACAGGCACTGTGAGGTCTGACCATTAACTTCAGGAACTTGTCACCATGCACTTACATTGGCAGCACTGTGTAAACAACTTGGTAAGTTTTCATAACCCTAGTGTATCAGTGTCTCACAGCTGCACTCATGTGGTGGAGTCTTGCTGAGTGGCATTCATTACTGTTGCTTGGTTTTGCATACTAGTTGCATAAATGTAAGAGCTTGAATTAGAACAACAAACATTATAAGATTTCTTATTAAACTTGGCAAGAGTGGAAATAAAATCAGGAACATGTTAGTCCAAGTTTATGGGGATAATGCCCATGTGAAGGAAACAGCAGCATACTAAAGGATTAAATGTTTTCTGAGGGAAGAGAATGTATTAAGGATGAAGAGAGGTTATGGCAGCCAATAACAAGCAGAACTGACAAAAATATTACAAAAATTTGTTGAAATTTGTGTCAAAATTGACACCTGACTGTGAGAAGCATAGCAGACCAAGTAAACATCAATAGAGAAACAAGAAAATCTTAACTTAAAATTCTGTCCAAAAACTGAATTGCGGCATCACAACAATGCACCAGCTCACACAGCACTGTCTGTAAGGGAGTTTTTAGTCAAAAAACAAATAACCATATTGGAATACCTTCCCTGCTCTCTTGATCTGTTCTCCCAATGACTTTTTTTCTTTACTTAAAAATAAAGAACATATTGAAAGGAACACATTTTGATGACATTCAGGACATGAAAGGTAATATAATAATAGCTTTGATGGTCATTCCAGAAAACAGGTCCAAAATTGCTCTGAAGTGTGGATTAGGCACGGCCATTAGCACATAGCATCCCACGGGGAATATTTCAAAGATAACTGTAGTGATAGTCAGCATTGAGGTATGTAGCACTTTTTCTAGGATAAGTTTGTAAACTTAATGTCAAAACTGCATACACAGGGAAAATGTCATGGGAAGATGAAGGCAGAAATTAGGGTGATACATTTACAAACCAAGGAATACCAAAGATTGCTAGCAAGCTTTGAGTCATGCAACTATCCCTTTCCTCAGTTCTATTCCTACTTTTCTCCTGCTGGGTCAAATCTTTCCAGCTCTTTTTTTGATCATTCTCTTTTTGATAATGTACAGAAACTAGGAGAGATGCATTAAAAATTTATTCCTTGCAGTCCTCGAAAGGAACCTACTCACATAATACTTTGATCTTGAATCCAGAACTGAGGGAGACAGGTAATACTTGGATCTTGCCTCCAGAACAGAGAGAGACAATGTATTTCTGTTATTTAAAACATCCACTTTGTCGTACTTGGTTACGGCAGCTCTACATAAGAGACACAATACCAGGGGCAGTGCCTATGACTCAAAGGAGTAGGGCACCAGCCCCACATACTGGAGGTGGCAGGTTCGAACCCAGCCCCAGCCAAAAACTGCAAAAAAAAAAAAAAAAAAAAGAAGAAGAAGAGAGAGAGAGAGACAATTCTAAGGCAGTTGCGGTTGTCTTCAAGAAGATGAGCCTGTATCTTTTTGTCAAGTAAGATGGCTTTCTTTGCTATGAATCTACAAACTGGAGAGGAGAATTAGGGGCTGCAGGGCAGATACAGAACCAAAAGCTAGACAGTGACTTGCCAATTAGTGTTAATTCAATGGTGAGGAAAGGAGGAAAACCAGACATTTTATTATGTATATCCAAAGCACATTAAAATAATGAGAGGGTTACCAAGTGCTTCTAGGGTTCAAAATTATATTTCTAGCAGCAGGTGGAATACAAGATAAGCCCCAAAAGTCAGGCTTATCCAGCAACCTGGTTCTCTTCAGTATGCTGTCAACAATGTGAATTCCTGCAGCTTGAATGGTAATTCTCTGGGTGAAACAAAACAAAATTAAAATGCATGTTATTTTTAAACTATTCTTTTTCAAAATGTAACCAAGTTCAGCTCTATAAATGTGCACAGGGATTGAATACAGAGTCACCATGTTTTCTCTCCTTTATAGACTAACATTCCTTTGTACTCTATATGAGTCCTCCTCACCTGCCTTTCAAACAAGAAGTGACGATGGAATTGCAAAATTATAGATTGAACAAAAAATTCAAGTGTGTATAAAAGTGTATGACATACATAGAACATGCAATAAGTACTAAAGCTAGAAAACATTAAAAACAGAAGACTTCAGAGTGAAGCAATGGAAAAGGTATTTAACAATCAAAAGTTCATGTGTCAGAAGGTACAAGAACCCTTCCATATAAGAGTACAAAATAAAATTGGCAAGAGTCATATCAGACTATTAGACCAGGTTGACTATATTGAGCTACTTCATTGTCAGGTTTCGTATCATTAGCCATCCCTACCCCCATCCCTGCCATTCCAATATCGTGCTTTTCCATAGTAGTTCTCCAATAGCGATAAGATGTGGCTACTGTTGCTTACATAAACCATGGTCAGTAACTTTGTGGAAAACAGCAATAAGGGGCCTATTAATCTCCCTTGGAAGTGAATATACTGTGATTTTCTTGACTGTTAGTTGCCATAACTATAGTCACCAAACCTGTATCACCATTCTCAATATATGACATTGTCATTGCTGGAATGTACCCTACTGACGGTATGCTCTTCCCTGGATTATAATCCTTTCTACTTGTCTTCTTTCATTGGTCTTTATGCTTTTCTCTTTTCTATTTAAGGGTATACATTCATTCATCACACAATTTATATTTCACATTTCTGCTTTTCTGGGACACAGTAAATGGCCCAGCACCTGTCCCGACTGACTCTCCCTTCTTACCTGGCCCATGGCTATGATCCCTGAACCTTTCTTCCTCAAAAAGGACTTTCCAGGGCTAAGATCCTTTTCCATAGCTGAATGAGTAATTTGTCTTTGGGGAGTAATTTGTCTTATGGTTGCTGCTCAATCACCTCTGTTGTCAAAAAAAGCAGGACACCAGGAGTCAAAAACTCTAGGTTTAAATTCTAACTCTGATATTTTCTTCCACTATAACATAGAAGGAAAGCCTAGGAAAGTTCCTTAACTTTTTAGCATTCTATTGCACGTGAAATGGAATGATTATCTTCAACCCTGACTACCACACAAGCTTACTGTGGAAGGAGATTGCCTGAAAAATGCCTGATCAGACTACAATTAGAAAGTTAATGTGTAATTGAGACATTAGGAGGAGTCTTTGTACAGGAGATGAGTGAATTCAACCTACTCTAAAAGGATCAAAAACTCAGGAAAGATAACAATGGGCAGAAAGTTCAGATTTTGAAATATTGCAAATGAATAAAAGAGAATAAGATTATCAGAGAACAGCTTAAGAAGGTCGCCATTCAAGCAAAACAAACAAAGCTTTGGCTAACACAACTGTCCCTTCCTACAGTTCTATTTACTCTTCTCTCCTACTGGGTCGGTAGAGAGGATCAAACATCCTACATCTTTCCAGCTCCCTTTTTGATAATTCCAGGCAACAGGGACCTTGCCTCTTCCTGACTGCCAGAGCACAGTCAGTATTATTTGCATAGACCCTTAATCAACAGGTAATTGCATACTATCTTGATTTCTGAGCATATTTTGTGATAATCAACAGCTCCTAGGTTCAGGAGACTTACACAAATGTATACGGCTGAGGATGAGCACATTGTTAGTCACATAATAATCATTATCTCCTTCACCTGCCTCTGCACCCGCTCCTAACCAGGATTTCAGATTTCTGCTTCTTTTTCCAAGAGGTATTCTTGTATTCTCTTAGAAAAGTCAATTTTCTAAAACTTTCTTCTGTATCTTGCTAAGTCACTTTGAAAAGTATGACTTTTGCATCTTCAAAATAATTTTACTTCCTTTGTTCTAAGTATTTCTTCATAGTCACCACGTTGGTTCCCACACCCTGTAAGGTTAAGCACTTATGAGTCCCTTATCAGATACACAACTGATTTGGGTTAATGTCTATGAACTTCTACCATGTTAAAATGGTCTGCTCTTGGCTTTCTGACACCGAACAGATAGAGTTCATACCTACTGTAACCAACACTCTGCCTGTCTCTCTTCTCCACTATATTTTAGTTGGGAGTTGAGGGCACCGCAGTTACTTCAGTGCCATGTTCCATCCCCACCCACCAGCTTATTACTTCTCCCTTCACTTTTGCTGTCAGAGAGGGTCTTAGAAAGGGAGACCTTTATGACAGTGTGAATATACTTTACTAAAATGTATACTTTAAAAATGGTCTTAAAAAAATGGTCTTAAGATGGGAAATTCTGTTTTGTGTTTTTTAGCACAATAAAGAAGGTGGGGGGGGTTTGTTTGTTTGTTTGTTTGTTTGTAAGAAAGTGGTCTTGGCTCGGCACCTGTGGCTCAATCAGCTAAGGCGCCAGCCACGTACACCTAAGGTGGCAGGTTCGAATCCCCAGCCTGGGCCCGCCAAACAATGATGGCTGCAACCAAAAAATGTCTGGGCGTTGTGGCGGGCACCTGTGGTCCCAGCTACTTGGGAGGCGGAGGCAGGAGACTCGCTTGAGCCCAGGAGTTGGAGGTTGCTATGAGCTGTGATGCCACAGCACTCTACCCAGGGGGATAGCTTGAGGCTCCGCCTCAAAAAAAAAGAGAGAGTAGTCTTGATTACAAACAAGGAAAAAGAAAAGGGGAGAATGCAGCATGATGGCTACTCCACAAAGTAACAGACAGGTGGTGAAGGGGCAACCATCCATGTTTTTATTTGAAACAGAGATAGTTTCTATGAACCAAGGGACAGATTGTAAGAGTTGAGGATGGGGACAGGAAGGTCTTCCTAAATACTTGCAGTTGAATATAATAGACAAGCCACTAATTAGGTTTTTCAATCCAGTTTCAAAGACCTTACAGTTAATGGAAAGCCCCTCAGATTCCAGCAATAAATTCATGCCCAACCATCAGTTTGTCACTGTGAATTTTCACCTTTTACTCACCTTCATGATTATATTTGCAGGAAGACATGACAGAGCTTTTTTAGGGGCCATTATCAAGATGCTGTTTTAGAAGGCTATTTTAAAGGAAGCTTGTTAAAATATACATACATACGTATATATATTTCAAGTCAACTTTCCATGCGTATTTGAAAGTTTTCAACTAAGGAAAAGAAAAAAGTAAAGAAAAAGCAGCCTAGTGTCAAGTCTTTGAAAATTTTAGAAATGGACTAGAAATGAAGAAATACCAAAAAGTGAGAGGTTCCAGGCATTTTCAAACATGTAAAGCACAGCCTAATAATACCAAACAAAGAAGACATTACAAAGAGCCATCATGGTAAGCTGGTTGCAGAAAACAAAAATTATTTAAGGAAATAACTGTCTTCAATACTGGCCTAATGAGGGGTAGATGGTTCATTAGCATATACCCCACATTCTGTTACAACTTCCAGCTGTGCAAGGCCCATTAAGAAGAGAGAAATCTCAGACTACTTTCTGAAATCACCAATCCATAGATAAGGCTTACAAATTCCAGAAAAAGATAATCACTCATTTCACAAATATTTACTATATTCACAGCACCAGGTCTGCTCCCTTAAGTAGGCAGAATAAGCAGCTGCTTCTACGGGGTGTAGTACCTGAGAATTTCAAAGCCTCATGTTACAGAGACCTCTAATTCCTTTCTTCTCACCCAAAGGGTGGTGTTAACTCAGCACCTATGTTAACTAGGTGCTAACTTCAGAGGCAAGAAGATATCCAATCAAAAGGCAAGCTGCAGTAGAAGGAAGCATTTCAATTGCTTCTATTTTATTTAACTTGGTTTTACTGGATTCTGACTATATGAAACCACCATGCTAAGCACCATGATACATGTAAAGAAGGCACTGTCATACACAGCCTCCAAGGAAACTTCAGAGTGGGAGGGGAAAATCATCTTAGCCCCAGAGTCTGTGGGAGGAAACAAACAAACGGGGCAGCTAAGAGTGGACTCAGTATGAGAGAAGCCATTCTCAGGGCTCAGCCAATGGGCTGTGCCATGACTTTTCTGAACTACTATTTCAGCAATAAGGACATTTTTAGGTACTTCCTCGACTCTACTGCCTAGAGATGAGGCTACACAGAGGGGCTGCATTTACGCTCTACACACCTGGGTAAAAGCCTGAGGACACTAGGGAGATCAGATCCTGAATAGATCACACCAGAAAGTAGGACTAGAACCTGACATAAAAAAATTGCACTAAGCAATTTTTTAAGAACATGGACCTGATTAACACATTCATCTCTAAGTATAACAGAATAGCAGAGGCCTTGAATAATGCGAAATTACATGAGTAGTCTTAAGGAAAAATAAACACTACCATCCACTGCCTGATAAGTTGATTCACTATATTCATACTATTTATGGAGAAGCTTCTACATGCCAAGCACTACCTCAAGAATGAAGTAAGATTGCTTATGTATACAAGCATACAATCTAGAGGGCAAACATAGACCATTCAAAACAGATCTTCCAAATGCTTTGTTAGCAATGTGCCCCACCCTTATAGGGGTGCATATAAGCTGAAACCATCTACATCTCAAGGATTTTGGCCTATTCAGTCTTCAACCTTTGGCTTTCTTGTATTGCCAGTGACATTAAAGATTCTTTAAAATATTCACTTGAGACTATCTGTGTTATTAAAAACCATTACAGTCAGAATATTAGAATTCATTAACAGGCAGATAATGTGCTTGCTTCTATGATATATGGAACTATATTTATCGTGCCGTGTAACATATCTGCTCCATCAGTGCAGGAACAGGACGATCTTTCATCTGGATGAAATAGCCTTGAAAGCTTCGTCACCACAGTATAGCAAGAAGCTACTAAAATGGTTCTTCCTAGCCTCTTTCTGCTGATTAAAAAAAAAAAAAAAAAAAAAACCTAAAAGACTGCACCACCTCCCAAGGGCTTCAATGCAGTTGCTATAGCAACACTATATCTGAGTCAGAACTATTAACAATCACCATGGCAACAAGTGTCTCACTTGCCATTCCCAGAAACTCATTGCGTTTGGACTAGAATCATCACACCATGAAAAAAGGGGCGGGGCTTTCCTCTCACTAAGAAACAGAAATATCTTATCCAAAAAATGTTTTAAGTAAAATAAAGAAATTATAAGAAATTCATGTTGTCATAAGCTGATTGTTTTTCCTGAAATATTACAGTTTGAGGGACATACCAATAAGATGATGATAATTGATATGGTAGGTTTATTTTTCTCAATAAGTTACACTAAAACCTTTGGTATGCATATCTATTTCCTATTTTGTAAATTCCAACAACTATATGTTTCATCTCTCTCGCCTGGCTCTTTTTGTCTCTGCTTAATTTCCTTTCCTTCATTCTGTCAGACACCCTCTTGAATATTTAGCAGAACAGAATTCTTTAGAGATTTGTGGATCACACTTGTCAAGTTAGAAGCTACAGAAAAGGATCACGCATATTTCTGGAATCACACTAATAATGGAGTGTATGGTGCTCTGTGGGAAGTGGTTATGATGGGGCTGAAGGCCCATCCTATTTCCTTCCTTTTTAAACATGAGAGGGAGGATAGTGGAATGGGCAGTGTTCAGATTTTCAACCAGAGTGTGACCGCTACAAGGGATTTTACACTAGAACAAAATCAACATGCTGTTAGCTTAAGCTTCTGGCTCATCTTTGGTTTGTGTCACCCTCCCTCCCTGGATGTCTCAGGGCACCTCTTCACCCCTGAGCCTACTGCCCTCATCATACCTTGTCATGGAACCATGACATTTTCTTAGGATTTTTGTCCTGGAACAGAGTTGCTAGAGCCAAATAAGTTTGCCTGGTAGCTTTCAGAATAGCTTCTTATGTACTTAACCAAAAAAAAAAAAAAAGGTGCTAAAACAACACAAAAGAAATTTTTCTAAAATGAATCCAAATTAGATCAAACTTCGCATTGATCTTTTTCTTTTCAATGTATCTTTCTTATTTAAAAGGTCAATTCTGTGTTCTAAAATGCCCTTTCCTCCTTCAGCTCTCCCATCCAGAAGGAACCAAGCAGGCTCCAGGAAAAACCCACTTTAGTCCAGAGAACTCACCTTTACCAGGATGAGAGAAAGAAAATGAAGGTGACCCTTCTTCTCATTGTAATCCTAGTGCATTTGACTCTTCCTGCTCACTATATATTTTCAATAGAAGTGGATGGTTGGGAGAGGCAGGCAAAATTAAACTGCCTCACTAAGCCAATGTGAACAGAATGCTTGAGGGAAAGGCTCTCCAACCTCCTCTTCAGAGGTACTATAGATTCCAAGGTCAGGGTAGTGTTATACTGGGAGCTAAGGGATATCCTGTAGCCCAAGAAAAACAGTTGTTTAATTAAAAAAAAAAAAAAAGTTGCATTTCATGAAGAACCCACACCTAAGTAAGGCTCTCGCATTGCTGCCCTGTCCTTGGACTACCCCCAAAATATCAGTTAAACCTTCTCTAGAAACTATAAGCGACGTTGAAATGCTCACTTTTATGAAGTTTCCTCTGAAATTCTATAATTCATCTATAGGTTGCTTAATTGTTAACTTTGCAGTAAATATTTTTCCATACTCTAAATGAAATCAATCCAAAGTCCCTCTGAAAAAGAAACCTATGGGCCTTGTGACATGGTTGAATAATGAAGGTAAAGAGTTGGCCTGTTTAGTAGTCAGTGTAAAGGGTTTCAGCTGAGGCACTCACATGTGATTAGCACTTACCAGGACCATTTGTGTACCAAACTATAAGTAGATCGTAGAGGCCCTGCTTTAGATTCAAATCCTTCTTCCTCCTTTCATTAGCTGGGAGATGATGAATCAGTGATTTGATCACACTATTCCCCATTTAATTTGTGACATAGCACCAATAAAATATCTAGTTCATAGCATTAATGGTTAAATTAACATTATTATTGAATTCAATTTGGCTATATACTTACTGCTGCCTACTAGATATCCATAACTAATATGAATGATTATTTTGCCATAAATATGAATTCTATTAATTCAACTCTTTACTCATGCAACAAATATGTATCTCTGAAAAGCAGAGAAAAGATGTAGGCCTTACTTGGTAGTCATAATTTAATATGATAAGAAGACTAGCAGGGAAGGGAAAACATTGCAAATTATATTTCTCTTTAAAAACAAGATAAGAGGTATTTCGAAACAAAGGGAAGTGACCATACATTTATTTTCCAGTGTGGGCCACTCGCCCTCTCTCATACCACTTCTAATAGGTAGATATACCCACAGACTTTTGTAATCTCTTGTGAAGCTGTAGATATAAGTTGTCCCAATACTGCTATTAAAATTGCCTAGCATAAAGTGTATGTTATTCTTGGCTATAAAACTAAAAGTTCCCTATAGACTAGAACTTGGCAAACATAGTTTGATTAAGTTGGGCTATTTTTATTTTATGCTCAAAGGGAGGCAACATATCCTAGTGAATCAAGCTGTTTGGGAGTCAGAAGATTAGACTTCTCTTCCAGCTCTGACTTTAAGAGTTAGGTTTGGAAGTTCCTTGGCTTCTCCCCCCACAGTTTCTGTCTCCTATATTGTATTATAATGAAGGGTAGTAAAAAGGTTTGATGTTATCATGGACCCTAATTCCCTCTCAGAATGGGAACCTTGAAATATCTACTCTTTTCTTATCTCACAGAATGAGAGCAAGTAAATATCAATATAATCAATCTAGCCAGATTTAGCCACAAGCAAATAGACTCAGCCAGTGTCAGAGATTGTGCCTTCTGGCAAATGAAGGATTCTAAAAAGATTAAGTGGTGTTTGGCCACAATGAAAGGACAAGTGGCTAGAGAGGCTCACTCATCCCCTAAGCTCCACTTCAAACATTTTATTTTGTTATTTGTACATCACCATTGATTTTTCACAAATTTCCCCACAACAATTTACAACTTCAGGAAAGAAATTGCTTTGTATACCATGGCTGCTTTCAAGGAAGTTCACGGAAGACAGGAACACATAAGTTTCTCCTTCCTTTGCCACTCCCTCACACACACACTCATTCATACAAACACACAGGTACACACACAAACCCTTAAGGCTAAAATCACCTGTTATCACCATCCCAAGTGCTCTTTGGCAGGGGCCAAACTCCACTCCTGCCCTTGGGAGGTAGTGACGTTATCTGGGTCTAGCCTGATCTGTGAAATCAGCTGATTTCTGAAAGTGAGCCAGTTCACCAGGAACAGAATTGTTTTTCTCCACAAAGTTCTTTCTGGCCCCTCCAGCTCGAAGATTTATCTTCTTTTTCATAAAACATTCAAATCTGTTTGGCAACCTCTTCAAAGAGGTTATATGCTTTCTGTGGGCAATAACATTACCTTATGTTTATATTCCTTAGAATACCTAAGAAAAATAATTTGTGTATCCTAGTTAACAAATGTTTATTTTGCTATAGTTAACAAAGGTTCATTTTATTATATTGATTTTAGGATTCTGTAAAGATAAAAAAATAAATTATAAAATACTCCCTGGTTGCTGCTGGGATATTAACAAAGGAAAACCATTCCCTCTGGTGGTTTACAGTTTTCTTTGTAAACCTGCCTACTGATTATAGATAGTATTGGGAGCACACATTAAATCAAGATTTCACTAGTAATTTTATCTTATGTATTTGACTGCCACACTAGAAAAAAAAATTTTTTCCTTGGGGCCATAGTGTTTTATTAGGTCAAGACAAGTCAAGAGATGTGTGAATCAAGCTGTTTTGAAGTCATAAGATTAGACTTCTCGTTCCAACTCTGACATTAAAAATCAGTTTGGAAGTTCCTTGTTTTCTCTTATATGCTTGATGAGGGCCCAGTTTTAAAATTAGTGTAAGTTAAATACAACTTACAGGGCAGTTAATATGTTAAACTGTGATAAGATGAAATAGAGAAAGACCTAGAAATACAGGCAGGAACCACCATTTTGAGGTATTAAGGGTATTCTTATGATTTAAACAATCCAACTATTATAATTTTACATTCCGACTGACCCTGTTACAAGTCCCTCTGACCCTCTGCTCTTATAAAAAGTGGCCATTCTCAGCATTTCAGGCAGAATAAAAAACTGTAGTAAGGTTCTTTGGTTGTTAGCAACCAGAAGAACTGTGGCTAATTTGAGCCAGGATTGTATTATTGGGAAGTTACTGAGTAATGTCTGTAACCCTAAAGAAGACTGAAGAAACAGTCAAGAACCAGGAAGCTCCAGAAGGTCTGAGCAGAATCTCGGTGGATGGTCTTTGGCTGGAATAAGGAAGTAGGCTGTCATTTTTTCCAAGGAGAATGATTAGCCACGTTTAGGGTACATGCTCACTGTTGGCTGTTCTGGAGCAGTAAGAAAGAATCTGGTAAAAAGAACCTCCAGAGAATCCCATGTTTCCATAGAGACAGGAAAGGTCCCTGAACTCACCAGTTCACCAATACTGCACCCACTGTTTCCCATCCAAAATATCAAGAAGCTTTAAATGAGCTGGAAATGGACAACAGGTGCCTCCAAAATGATAAATAGCCACTAAAACCATCACTCCTCTTTCTTTTCTGCTTTATAGAGTCATTATTAAATCTGTTCTTTTATAAGGCTGTTAGTTCTTATTAGAAAAACTGGTGAAATGACGTGTGTTTGCTGTTTAGAACCATGTTAATATATTTGCCCCATCAGTTAGCCTAATTTTCCCAGGATACTTCATCCATATAAGTTTCTAAAATAAAGATTCTACTGATTCTTCTCTGTCTATAGGTAGCCCAGCATGTAACACAGGTGCTCAGTTTAGCAGCATTTTGCAACATTGATACTATCCCCACCTGATTTGCTAGGAAGATGAATATAAGCAAAACGACATTGGCAGCTTTTACTATTTTCCATCCTTAACAAAGGAAGAAGGATTCTGTAAAATTAGTATACAGTTGGATTGGAATAAACAGCTCAAGCAACTGGCTGTGCAAGGTTTATAACATCTAAACTCCCACCAAGCTGCTATCATCCTTCCATATGTCTCCTGGTCATCAGGAGCCAAGTTTAGGATTTATTAAAATCAGGGCAACGCCTTTGCTGGTCATGGTACCTGTAAGTTAGCAAATGACAATAATGACCTACTACTTACCAAATCAGCATATTTAGTAGTTGTCATCCAAAAAACATGCCAAAGAGCTCAGACAGCACTTGGCCTCATGTAAGCCTTAAAAAAAAAAATATTTTGCATGTCCACATTTTGCTATCTCTCTCCAATATTTACAAGTTACAATATGACAGCATAATGTATATTTACTCTGATTACTAGGGCATTTTCACTTCCCAGCTATTTGGCTGATAATTGCTATTCACTGTGTTTCCTAAATGCTAAATGAGGAACACACTAGTGCTGATGAAAGTTTTATGTGCCATTTTAGCTCTGTGCCAGGAAAAGAAGCTGGGCCATAGGGTGCCAACTGCAAAGGTTTATGCTGTACTGACCAAAGCTTAGGCCCTCATTTTTACTTTATCCAACATTTCAGAAGTTGTAGCTGTGGTTACATATTTAAATCATAGACCTTATGATTTTTGTGTTTCCTTTATGCTATTGGTTAGCCAACAAATATAGTCCAAAAGATCATGAATGATCTATGGTTTGACAGGTTCTTTACAATGGAGATGCAGTAACAATCATTGTCAACTCTACTATGCTATAAATTTGTACATTAAAAGTTTGGTTCTATTTTGTGCTGGTTTCAAGTCACTTCAGATGTTTGTACTAGCTAGAGGAACACCCTGCTACCCTTCAAGATGCAACATTTCCTGACCAAGAAACCCTTTGAAAAAGTTTTCCTCCTAAACTCCAATTTTGAGATGCATCCCATCTGCAACCTTCCAGGCCTAGGATAAAACAAGGGAAGATAAAAGCTGAGGATACCATGCCTGGCTTTGTTCCTGAGGGTTGGGGTGAAGATCAGTAACAGTACTGGCATAACCTAATGAGTTTCATCCGCTCTGGCTTCAGGACAGCATGTGATCAGACACAGATTTGCAGAGTTGTATGGAATAAAGATATCAGACACGGAGGAGTTGAAGCCGAAAGATGAACTCACATGCCCTCCACAAATAAAGCTCCATGCTCACCTGTTTTTCTGAAGTCTTGCTTTCCCAGTAAGTTGCAGAGTGCTATGCTGACAAGAGTACCAGAGCATAAAGGGAGGGAGGGTAGAGGGGGCAAAGCCGGGCTTGGTATTGTAAAAGTCTGTTCAAGGTAGGCAACAGAATGGATAATTAGCTCTAGTACTTGCCCCATGGGTTTGCAATTTAAATTAGGCAGACATTGCTAAGAGTTAATTACAGGTGTTTCAGCAAAACCAACAGGGAAGAACAGGAGTTTCTGATTATGGATTTAGAGGTGGCTTGGAAGGAAAGTTTAATATCATTTTTTAAAGTCACAGGAGAAAGGAGAGACAGTAAACAATTGCTTTAAAAGGTGCCATAAATTCAAGAATATGTATTTTTTTTTACATGCAGTTTGGAATGTTAAAAACAAAGAATACTACTACCAGTGATAACGACAACAGAAGCTAAGACATAACACTAAGTTTCACAACTCCCTCATTTTGCCCATGCTTTCCACTCCAAGTTCATTCCTTCCATAGGATTGTCTTACTTTAACATATAGACTTTAGCGACAAAGTAGCATCTGCCACCGCTCATTCTACATCTGCCACCATTCACTCTGTTTTGGACTCAAATATTTTTGGCAGGCAGGCCTGGGCCTAACTCTTTGCCATTGTGTAACATTAGTCTGCAGACACATATACTTCCTATTCTGATGTTCCATTGATTTCTGTACGCTGTCTCAGAATAGTATGTAAGACTGCTGGGAAACGGTGGTGTCAATCAAAACACCACAGAAAGCAGCATCCCACCATGGATAAAATACCTTGGACATATGGCAGGAACAGATTCTGCTGGGCGATGAGCATCTTTCTTCATTTCTCCTCGTGTCTGGATCTGTTATCTCATTGTTTGTTGGATGGTTGGCTTTTCTCAATCTGGTTCCATCTGTGTTATAGACACAGAGAGTGTCCACAGATACAGGCATTCAGGTGTTTCTTAGTCTCCCCGTGTGGCTGAGCTGTGTTTTTATCAATTCCTGCGTGTTCAGTATTTTATCATCAAATTAGGAGATTTGATGTTGTAATTAACTAACAAATATCTTGCTTATTGTCCCAGAGGAAGGATTCTATCCACTGGTTTTCATCCTAAGATATCTGGATCTGGAACACCACAGCCTCTTTGTCCAAGCACGTTCTTCATGGTACTAGACAGTATGGCCAGGAGGCACTCTCGGAGTGGAGTCAGGTTATGATAAATGAAAGACTGGAGCAGACATTAGAAATGTAACCACAGTCCCGGAGGCAGCACCCCACCCTACACTCCAGCTCACATTCCAGTGCCCACACAGACACGGCTTCGTTTACTACCTGTATCTCACCTGTCAGTTTTTCTGATCTGAAAGAGTATTTTAAAATTAAAAAAGCAGTGAATAAAGGTCTGATAATTATGCAGAAAACAGCCTAATGGTGGTGGGGAGCCAGGGCAGGATGAGCCCTGTGAGCACTTCCGTCTTTCCTTGAGTAGCGGAAAGAGTTCAATCACATTCATCAAAGATTCAAGTGCTTTGAGCTGCCCCTCCAGAGCACTTGGGAAGTCATTGCCTTCTCCTTTCTCATCTAGAAGCAGCTTAAGTTTTTCCATCCACGTATTAATTTTCTATATCTGGTATGGTTTTTCCAACTAGCCACCAGAGCTTCCTCTTAAAAGAGCAGAAGGCATCTACTTGGAGGCATCTATTTCTCTTTATCTGAAGAAGTTTCGAAGATATGAGAGGCCAAAAGTGGAAAAAATAGGGTCAATCTGTGAAAAATGTGAAAATAACTTTTCTCAAAACCCCTGGTTTCCTGTTCTGTGATTATATATATATATAAATCTGAAATTAAACAGAATGAGTTGTGGAAGAAAACCTGAGTCATTCAACCCTCAGAGAAAGCATGAGTCTGGATTAGATTGGACTCAATTCAACAAGTATTGATTGACTGCCTGGGACGTGCTTTCACAGAGTTAGCAGGCTAAAAAGCAGAAAACCTACCAAGAGAAGCATGATTAAGCCTCTTTCATCTGTTGTATCTGGTGTTATTGTTATACCTGTGTCTTGACTAACAACTCATGTATTGTAGGAAATTTTTGTGGAAATCTTTTGCCTTCACGGCATCCATTCTCCCAACCCCACCAGTAGGGCCTGCTTTTCCTCAGGAAGTAAGCCCTTTCACTTTCAACCCATGACATTCAGAAAAAAATGTTTCTGTCTCCAGTAACAGAGAAAGGCATATGTTCAGGCTAAGGTGATGAAAGTATCATCTTCAGCCCTGGCCACAGTGAAGGGTTTGGGGTGAGATATTAGACATGATATTAGAACCAATCTGTGACTATTTCCCAGAGCCACCCGAGAAGAGATGCCCACACTCTGCTAACGTTTCAGGAAAAATAGATTAAGGGCTTGAAGCATCTGGCAGCCATATTGCCACTAAAAGAAAGAGTCTCCCTGAGAATAGATTTAATCCTGAGAGACAAGCCGGGCCAAGTACTAAAGAAGAAAACCCTAAAGACATTGTTTGCGCCCTTAGATCCAGCTTTTCTAAAGCCATTCTCCTTGGAATTCCCTGTTAATGGAACTAATAAATTCTCTGTTTTTTGTTTATCTGGTTCAAATTGGATTTGTTGAATCTTGCAACTAAAACATGCCTAGCAAACATCCTATTTGGTGAATCATTCCAAAGGATACTAACTTTACTTCTTCAAATTTAGTTAATTAAGAGAAAAGATAATTATTAAGGAATCATATTATGATTCTTACATATAATTTAACAAGGATATAATTTATCTTAATATGCCTTACCATTGGGAAGGGGCCCCCAGGTAGAAAGTGCAGGTTCATTTGTTAATCTGGAGTAAAGGGAAGACTGTATCAAAAACCACTGATCAAGAACGTAAATTCAATGGGAATGAGAATGAATATTAAGGTATGTTTATTTAATGGTCCCATTCACTAATGATTTTTCTTCAACCCTTTTTACCTGACATCTCCTGGTAATATAAGCTTATGTAGGTGCTCAGCTCCCCATAGCTACGTGCAGTAAGGGTTTAATTAGATTCCAAAAGGGATCAGCAATTTTACTCACCTGGTCTAAAAGATCTGGGAAATATCAATTTCCTATTATAGGAGCATAAATCTCACCATCTCAATAAATCTACTATTTATTAACAGAGTGTTTACTATGTGCCTGTCACTATGCCAAGAGATTAATATCCCAAACATTTCTTTGAAACTTCCCAAGACCCTCTTTTGAATCCTCTTTAAGATCCCAAACTAATCATCTTGATGTCAGCTGGAATAGATATCTGGATTTGAGAGCTTGCCATATAATTTTAAAACCTGTAACCTCCACCATCATGTTATTTCTCAGCTTATTATGTACCTAACCATCCCATCCCTTGCTGACCATCGTGGTTACCAGCTGAGATCAACAGAATTTGGGGCCAACTAATTCAATACAAATTCCCAAGGTTCTAGCCCTACTTCTCTGTATGCTACCCTCTTTTCTTACCTCAGTGCTAGGATTCTGCAACTCCCCAAGCTTCTAGGATTCATTCAGTTATCTCAGGAAATAACTACCCACAGAGCCTAGGACTCAGAGCAAGGAAAAGGAAAGGAAACCTACAGAGAGTCCTCAAGTCCTTTGTAACTAGTGTGTCATAACACAAACTCATTTTTCTTTTTAAACTAACTCCTCTTTTAAAACAGATACCAAATCTTGTTACTGGGACAGCTTCCTCAATTGAAGTATCTAAAGAATTGCTAAGTTCTTCAGATTCCTCTTGGGTGTTACTCTCTAAGCCTACTACAATATTTATTGTATTACCCGCTCTGCTTAGAACTATTATAAGCTTTTCCTACTCAGTTTCTCTGTCTCCAATCTATTTCTCATTCCTCTTGGAAAATAACCTAAAAAATTGCAAGTTTTTATCCCTTTACTTATCCAGCTCAAAAATTATCTGCTCTCTATAGGTTCAAAAAGAATATACATAGATTCTAAATATTTGTATAAACCGGCCTCTTCCTACTCTTCTCTCCTCTAACCTTTTACATACACTTTTCTTCTAAAGGATCATCACTGCTGGGCCCTGACCTTGCCTGCTTTGTCAACTCCACAATCTGTTCACTTTGTTTAGTTGGCGTAAGATGCACTTTACCTCATCTTAGTCCATAGGGATCCTCTTTTATCCCCAAAGATCCAAATTACATCCTATTTCTTTTGAAAACCCAATAAGAATTATTTACTCCTCTTCCAGTGAACCCTTGAGGAGCTTAATGACATTACTACTTCTGTGATATTTGCCTCACATTGCCTTGTACTACAACTGTGTATATATTTCATATCAACAGGTATTATGCTTTTAAGAGCAGGACTCACACCTTGCACATTTTTATGCCTCATGAAAGCATCTGGCCTAGTGCCTGGGCCTATAAGAGATACTGACAGACATGCTAACTGAAGACAGAAGATAGTAAAACGGTATGGTAGTCAGCATCCAAGATGGCCTCAAAGGCTTCTTGCCTCTTGATATATATGTATTTGTATAGTCCCCTTCCACACAAAGTAAACAATAATATATTGCAAAAATAACAAGTGACTTCTAAGGTCAAGTCATAAAAGATTTTATAGCCTTCCAGTCCTATGAGGTGGTTCATAAGGTGGGAAAGTGAGGCCTCCAGCAAACTGCCAGCACCAACTTATCTGCTATATGAGGGAACCATCTTGGAAGTGGATAGACACTTCAGCCTCAGTTAAGTTTTCAGATAACTACAGCCATAGAGAACATCTTGACTACCATCTTTTGAGAGACCCTGAGCCAGAAACATCCAGCTAGCAGTTATGTGAGATAATGTATGTCTATTATTGTTTTAAACCCCCCAATTTTAGGGTAATTTGTTACACGGGAATAGATAATTAATACAAAAGCCCTTCTGCTACAAATAAAAGCAGAGGAAGGTCCAAAAAAATATCCACTGAGTTTGAAGAAAAAATAAAAATAAAACAGGAAGTAATAAAATAATGAAGACTTCAAAAATTTGAATATTTGAGTGGTATGTCCAAGATTTTTCTGTTTCTAAAAGACCATTCATGAAAAATGGTCTTAATGTTTGCAGTCTCCAGGTCTCTGTGGGTGTTTCTTATCTATAAACCATAATCTCTATGGTTTGTAATTATGTTTGTAATCTTAACAATCAAGTATACAATAA
Organism: Galagoides demidoff; assembly: GCA_963574575.1. Taxonomy (NCBI): domain Eukaryota; kingdom Metazoa; phylum Chordata; class Mammalia; order Primates; family Galagidae; genus Galagoides; species Galagoides demidoff. Next base: position 23,391 of record CAUYQV010108066.1, read on the forward strand.
ATTTTAGTAGCTATCATTTGTTTATGATTTCTATATGGTAGAAACTGTACTAAGATCTTTCCAACAATGCTAGGATACAAGTTCTCCTATTATCTCCATTTTACAGAAGAAGTCACTGAGGCCCACAGAGATAAAGTAACTAGCTTGAGATTTCAGAGGTGATAGATGGCAGAGCTGATTTTATATCCAGGCAGCCTGGACTGATAGCCCACACACAGAATCACTATGCTACATGAGGCATCATGCTTACTTTAATAATTGACATTATTCACACTAGTTCACATAAATTATTTAAACTATTAAAATTAAGTTTATTTAAGATTAGTGACTATAATTAATTCATAGATTGACCCCCAGCAACCTTCCTCTGCTTCTTTTGTTAGTTAAAATTGTGAACTAAAGCTGAGAAGCTGTCTCAGAATGTACACCCTCAAGAGACACTCTTGAAGTCTTAAGTGAATTTATCACCAGACTAGTGGGATTTGAAGCATCTTTTGACTCAAGATGGGTGCATCAAACAGCGATGTTTGAATTCAGCCTGCAAGTATGCGTTTTCTTTTTTTTTTTTAAGAGACAACGTCTCACTCTGTTACCCTTGGTAGATACTGTGGCATCACAGCTCACAGCAACATCCAGCTCTTGGGCTTAGGTGATTCTCTTGCCTCAGCCTTCCGAGTAGCTGGGACTACAGGCACCAGCCACAATGCCCGGCTATTTTTTTGCTGCAGTTTGTCTGGGGCCAGGTTCGAAGCCACCACCCTCAGTATATGGAGCCGGTGCCCTACTCCCTGAGCCACAGGCGCCACCCAACTGTTGATTTTCTAAATACAATGAATTCCATTTTACTCTTTTGTTGAAGTCTAGAAGGTACAAGGCAAATGAAAAATATAATCTGAGAGAGAGATTTTTAATCCCTATTTTCTTTTTTCTTTTTCTTTCTTTCTTTCCTTCCTTTCTTCATTCCTTCCTTCTTTCTTTTTTTGACAGAGCCTCTCTCATTCTGTTACCCCAGGTTAGAGTGCCATGGCATCAGCCTAGCTCACAGCAATCTGACACCTGGGTTCAAGCCTTCCTCCTGCCTCAGCCTCCCAAGAAGCTGTGACTATGAGCACCGCCCACAATGCTCAGCTGATTTTTCTATTTTTAGTAGAGATGGGTTCTACCTCTTAGGCTGATCTCCAATTCTTGAGCTCAAGTGGTCCCCAGCCTCAGCCTCCCAGAGTGCTAGGATTACAGGTATGAGCCATAGCACCCAGCCCTTCAGCCTGTTTTCAACAAATGTTGACAAATCTTAATGCTCAAGGTTTTCGAAATCTTGAGAAACACATGAAAACCTATCAGACCTGGCCCTCAAGTACTTATAGTTTCCTCACCCTCCACTCCTACTCTCCTAAGCTGAATAGTTTGTCTCTCTCCAGACCTTTGCCCACACCCACACAAATATATGCAAACACAAATATTACACATAAGCAGAGCATTTTGTGGTGGCCACTATGTTACCCTTCAACTGAATAGCCATCCTTAATAACATATCACAAATAATCCATTCGATCATTAAATAAAGTCTACTTTTATAATTTCTGATTAAAAAAACAAACAAACACTGCCTAATGGCCCAAAGCTATTCGTTAGATTACCCCGCCATTCTTCTATTGTTGGTCACTTACCTTGTCTAGAGAAACTTTTGCCACTACATAAAGCACTATCGTTAAACATACATGTGGCCTACATTCTACTCTTTTCTTTGCAGGATGAATCTCCATAACAGAGTCATTGGATCATGGATATATATTTTTAAATTTTATTAGAAATTTCTCAATTATTGTCCCTAGCAAGGTTATAGCATGGCCCAGTGCCAAGTGCCAAAGAATCTATGGAGAGGCCAGCTTCCCCATATCTCTGCCAGCACTAGATCTGCTCATTTTGTAATTTTTGCAAATCTGATGAGTAGAAAATATCTTCCTGTTGCTTTAACTTTATTTTCCTATTAATGTGATAAAGCATTTTTGCATGTTTACAGACCATGTACATTTTCTCTTCCCACAATTACTTACTAATATCGTTTGCCCATTTTCTTTTCTTTGTGACCTTTTTTCATATCAATATATAGAACAAAATTATATTAGCTTTTTATCTGTCATTTGGGTTGCAAATATTGTTCGCAACAATTCTTTGGTTTGTTATTTCATTTATGTAGTCTAATACAATCCAAATGCTTTTATTTTTATCTAGTGAAATACATTGGTTTTTCCCTTATGGTTTCTCAGTTTGGTTTCTGAAAGAGGTTCCTGCAGCAAGCCTAATATTATAAAATACTGTTATACATTTTCTTTACTTCTTTTTTTATTTGGGTCATATTCCTTTTTTAAATCATGATATATTGTTCTATTATCTCCTAGATTCCATTGTTGAAAATGAGAGGTTTCATGCCAGTCTTATTTTCTTTTTTAAAAAAACTGGAGGTCTTGTGGTTTGGTTGTGTTTGTATGGGGGTATGAGGTAGGGAGGGATAGGTGAAGTTGTTTTGTTTTTTAACTATGCTACCTGAAAACTTGAATCATTTTTTCTTTATCTTTGTAGTTCAATAATTCCACCAAAGTGTATCTAGAATATACCAGAGTATATCTATATGTCTATTTGTATTAATTTTAACTGGGCTTCTATAACTAACCTATACCACTGTCTATCTAAATGTCTCTTTTTATTAATTTTACTGGGCTTCAATAAGCCCTTTCAAGTTACAGACTTTGTTTTAAAAATGTTACTTTTTAGGTTTTCAATTCTCCTGGATAAATTCCTTCTCTTTCTCTTTCCCATTAGTTACATGTTAGATGTTCTGGTTGTTCCACGTCTCTGAGATTTGTACTCATGGTTTCTCTCTGTTTTTACTCTAAGATAGATGTCCTTCCATGGGATCTTTTAAGCCATAAATTTACTTTCATTAACTAATCTCCCTTTTTTGGCCAATATTTTAAAAAAATGCATTGCATCCCATAAATCATTGTTCCTGGTCTTGTCACATTTTTTTGAGGGTTTTATTATCTTTCTTTTCAAAAGCATGTTTGAACTCTTCCATCTACCTCAGTGGAAGTCATCTTTAATATAACTTAACTAAGAATCTCTCTGTGAGTGCCTCCCGGTGAGGATTATTTTTGGTTTTTCCTACTTAGAGTTTTATGCTCCTCCAGCAGTCAAATAGGTCAGGCTATCCACCGAATCCCCCATGGAGGACAGAGCAAGTAAGGCCTCTATTTATATTCAAAGGCAAAACAAAACAAAACACCTACCACACAATTATTTTTAAGATAATTCCAGTGGCTTATTTTGTTTACAAAAAGGAGTAAGTTACAATTAGTTTTAATGTTTAAAGGTAATTTAGTACTATTTCAATGTATGTTTGGGGACTCAGGAATTCTAAAAGAATGGAAATGTTGATAGCAAATGAAAAGAGTTAAATTGGTACCTAGCTGTTAACTCAGTAGAAGGTACTGATAATAGTTGAGTCACTGTGGCTGATAAGCATAATAAATTGTCACCACTTTAGGAGATTGCTCAATCTGTCCTTTTCCAACTTCTAAAATACTTCTAATCCAAATAAGAATCAAGTTAAAAGCAACCTGATGACATTTTTAAAGAAACAAAAAGAAAAGAAATTATCAACCTTTATCTTCACAGGAAGTAGCTGGGGAAGAAATTTATTTTCTTTTTGAATGTGAAAAGGTCTTCTAATAACCAATGAAGGATTAAGATCAGAAAAAAAAGAAGACAGACACCTTGACCTGGAATATTTCCAGTACCTACTATAAGACATCATAGTCTGGCCTTGGTCTGTATGTTCATTCCAGTTCCAAATTGGGCTAGACAGCATTGTTCCTTATCTCTCAGTATGCTAAGAAACCAATTATGTTAAATAATATTGCCTGAAGGGATTTTTCAGAGCCACTGGAGAAAAATCAATGCAATAACCTAAGATCTTGAATGTCAATATTTAGTTTTAGAAAGCATACAATTTTTAAAAATATAGTTATATTGAATTTTATTTTTCAAAACATTAAATGATTACAATTTTACAACAATATTCCTTTTGTGATCCTTTGGTGAATAGCAGTTAAAAAATACAGCAGGACAAGTAAATAAAGTAAAAATAGCAAATATTTATTGCAATAATATTTCAAGGAAAACATGAGGCTCTTATCATATCAATCCAAAACTGACTACAACCTTTAATATAACTATCAATCAGATGGGTTGAATATCCAGTTACTCCATTTCCTACACACTGCAAAATGCTACACATTTCTCTGACTCACATAAATAATATATTGTCCTTTGTACAAAGATGAGCCTTTATTGTTCCATCCCTCAATCAAAATGGAAGTGCCAAATGGAAAACTATATCCCTAGGCAAGAAAGGGATGTGCTTCAGGAGGTATGGGACTTAAAAGAAAATTAATGCTGCAAAATAAGAAATAAAAGATTGAAATATATATCAGGAAAATAATATCTCAATAACTTAACATTAGCAAGGGATTCTGTAAAAAAAAAAAACAAAAAAAACCCAACTGTTTAAAGCGTAGGTGCAGAAGGCAACCAACAAAGGCAGCATTTCCTCAAAGAGAGGAGAAAGGCTTCATCTAATCTGTGCAATGACCCTAACATTATGCCACTGAAATTGCTGTGTAGATCTGAGCTACACACTGTGTCTGTTTTGGGGTCCCATGTGTTTTCTGTTCCCAAGCCTTCCAAGTATTCATTCATCCACTGAATCTATGTCATGATGAGTCCAGGTAAAGCAAGAAATATAAACGCTTTAATAGCAGAGTTCCCAATAGAGTATATCCCCCAAACATGGACTATTTCTTAATTTTTTTTTAAATTTCAGAATATTACTGGGGTACATATGTTTGGGTTACCTAATTTGCTTTTGTACATTTTAAGAAAAGTTATAAGTATGCCCTTCACCCATAATGTATACATTACAAATTTTTATTATGCCAAGAACACCATAAAATTTCTGGGGAGAATAAGATAACTGTTGGCCTTTATAAGAAGCTTCTTGGTTAATGGAAATACATGGATAGCCCCTCTCTGCCTATCCCCTCCACTCCCTGCTTCCCCCTTCACCCCTTTAGTCCCTCTCTGTCTATCCTCTCCACTCCCTGCTTCCCTCTGCACCCCTAAACAGGGCTCATCTAAATAGGTCAAGTAAGGGGGGACACACCCTGAGGCTCAGTTCTAAGAGTTGAACATTTTAAAAGCAATTAGAAATGGCCTCCATGTTTCCTTTTGGACATGTATTGTTTCTAAAATTTGATTACTTAAGATACAACCCAACTATCCATACCACACCCTCATCCATTTTACTTAAGTACCGAAGCAAAGGTCTCTCCACAATGTATTTTCTCTAAGTATCAATGGTGTGTGAGGCCAAAGTCATAATATCCAAGTCCAGGCTTATCTGGAAGGTGAAAAATGAAGCCTCTTTAGTTTTAGGCCATTTGATATACTTTCTTTAAATAAAACACTTCTCCACAGAACCCAGTTAAATCCACCAAAATTCTGCATTGGAGTGTGGGCTCAAAGCTCCAGCAATAAAATGTTGCTTTTCCTTGATTTGCCTCATGTGTGTAAATATTTCTAGAGTCTTTCTAGGTGAGAATAGACAGTAAAGATCTGGATGTGGATGCCCTGAGTCTCTTGACCACATACCTTCATACTGCTATCTTCATAGCACAAAGGCATATTTACTTGCATCTCGTTTAAACCTGACTCTGTTATAAAAAGTATAACATATACTGCCAAAGAGCAGATATAAATCCTCTCAGAGTTGTGGGTTGAGTCTACTATTGTCTTTGCAGTAAAGCTAGTGGACATGTATTAATTAGTGGGAAACCACTCCCTCTAATGCTACCCACTCTAGCACTCTGGACTATTATATGAAAGAGAAATAGACTCTGTTCTGTTTAAGCCACTGTATTCTGGGCTTTGTGACAGCGGCTGTAGTCTGTATCACAGCTATTTCACCTCCCAGTTGTCTTCATATATATATACCTCAAATCTCATAAGTAGTAGAGTTTTCCATGACAATAAGTAAACTCAATTCTAATAATAATCCTTGATTACATAATTCTATCATAAAGAACCTAAGTGGAGACAAATAATAGCTTTATAACCCTCAGTAGTCAACAAAGACATAGGAAATACTGCCTGTGACAGTTTGTATCTCTGTTCTGCATTTCAAAATGAAGAAGTTTTCAAGAACTCCACATTCTTCCTTCACATCTGATCTAATTTGCTCTCCATCCTATAGCAGCGGAACTGTCCGGAAGTTTTCTTCACTAGATGTGATTATCTGAAGAGAGAAACAACTATGTCTCCCTTCGAAGGAAATGTAGGATGACGCTCAGTCCTACATCCTCCATACAAAACCTGAGGACGAATTTGCCAAGAAGTTATGAAAATTGTTCCCATGTAGCTTCTAAATTGTGCCTTTACTTCTTAGGCTGAGTATTAAGATTCAGCCCCAAAGGGAGATAACTGCAATGTTATTATGTTTTCCTGCCCATTCATGATAAGAGACACTATTTTCCCATAGTGTGTTAGTAAAAGAGTGTTAATCACATACTCTTAACAGCAGTAATAATATTCTGTCTCAAGAAAAAGAATTTTGCATCTCTTTTTATCCTTTCTACTTGGTTCCTAAAGGGTCCTATGGCAGTACATCATGTCATATAAGTCATCCCAAAAGGGATCTATCATCCCCAAAGGGCAGGTCCTTCTGGAAATGGAAGAATAAAATATGAGTGGACTTTGATAGCAGGCATGATCCAAAAACTATTGTACTGGCAACTCTTCAGGCCCGTGGAAATGACCTTGGGGTATCACAGAGGAGCCTAAGAACCAGTTTGAGAGCTCCCTCACTCAGGGTGACAGATTCTGCATCATCGTCTGAAACCTTACTACAGATGCTGTGGGAAACTCAGTCTCCTGGGGTTAGGAATTGTGATTGGAGATGGAACAACAGAGAAATTCCTTCCCAAGTAACTTTTAAAGCAAAGGAAATGAAATGCAAATTTGTTATACACATCTCAACATCTGCCTTAGAAATTTAAGAAACCTTCTAGGATCAAGCTAATGTCCTTTCATCTCTCTTATCAACTAACTTATGATCTCATAACAACAACCTCGAGTTCTTTATGACATTCCACATATCATCTGGAAGAAACCACCCCCATCCTGTTACACTCTTGCCTCCCATTGCCTCCAGCACTGTATGTATTATGCAAATATTAAGTAGTGTCCCACGGATTGATCTGAAACACGCCTTTCTATTTCAATGCTGCTTGATCTGTACCAATCACGACCAATACACATTGATTCCAACATGTTTCACAATCTGCCACGCATATGCTGTTTTACTAAACATGTACAATAAATGAATGAATAAATGGTATTTTTATTTTTTAGCATCAAGTACAGGGTAACACAATGTTTTTTGGTTCCTAGTATTATGGCTGACACAGGGTATAATTAAATGAGGACTTTTCAAGGTGATAAGACACATTTAGGAGAGCATACAATCACAAGCCAGCGCACGGTGCCTCATTAAACACTAAGCCTTTGGAAGAAGGCTTTTTGACTGCTTTAGTGTATATTTCTTCCTCACTTAATTGCCTTAGAGCAATTATTCTAATGAAAGTTTCCAAATTGACAGATTTGTGAAACCAGTACCTTCATCAATATCAAAATTGTCCTTGTACCCAGTTTTACTACTCATTGTCCTTTAAAGTTAATTGATAAATAATCAACTGCATACAGCAGCTGAGAGCCTGTATATTCACTTCCATACTTACACACCTACAGGCTTTTTGTATTATTCATTCAAGAAGCACTTGGTGAGCATCCACTTACTGAGCGACATATTCTGTTAGGATCCTGAAATGCCGTATTTATTTAGCAATACCAGAGCGCTGTCATCAGCCCTATATCATGCTCTATTGTTCAGCTTCTTTTCAATTCAGGGGCATCTGAGCTGCTCACGCGATGATACCTGAAGGGAATATAGAGAAAGATAAATGTCTTTGTTTGAATCGTTCTCATAGTTGGGCTTATGTAATATAAAAAGTAATGATCCTAAAGAATGTGTATTTTAATATATTATGGTGTTGAAATGCTCAGTTCTATACTGAGACACATAGGACTAGAATACTAAGTGCTTCCGGTAGAAAAATGAAGAGAGAGACAGAACAATGTTTTGCTGCCTTTAAATAAGCCAGTCAAATAGCTCAGTCTGAAAGGCTGTGTGTGTGTCAGTGTGAGATAATCCTGCCCTCTCCGCCCCCTCCCGCTTCTCTAGGGAAATGAGTCACACCTGGTCGCTGCCCTTGATATGATGTTTGATATTCTGAATTCTCATCAGCCCTGCACAGCCAGGATGATGTCAGCACAGTTGACATTGTTAGATCCCTGCTCTGCTTACATCAACTCCCTGTCGCTCAGGCGTCAGATGAGTGCGGTGGAGGGGAGGAGGCATCATCTTAGCAACCAAGCCTGTGTATCCAGGATCTGGAAATGACATCTGGCACTTTGCTTTGGGGATTTCCAGAGCTTCCCAGAATTTCAGCCAAATCAGAACACTATTTCTCTGAGTTAAGAAGAAATTACTTATCCTCTTCACATCAGAATGTGAGTGCTATTACAACATTTCATAACAAAATGTTTTTCACCCACATACTTTTTACCAAAGGCCTCATCCCATATTTCCCCAATGCCTCTGGGATATTCTTTATTAACTTTTTAGAAATAATATTACTTCTGGTTAAAAATAGGTAAACTAAAATGAAACCCTTCTGTCCCCCTTCCACCTCAAGTCAAAGATTGGTACAATATAAACAAATGGGATGAAATGATTATTATTGCCCTAATAACAATAGTAGTATCTTAAAATGACTCCAAATAAAGTGTGGTGATATGTCTAGGTCTAGTTTGCTAGATTATGCCCATGTATCAAAAACCATCATAACTCAATGAATTCAGACTGGTGCAACCCACACCAACATTTAGTCATATATTCATTATCTAGGGTGAAGGGAGAGGAGAGGATTTTAGGAAAGAAACCTAGAAGGGTTTTTTGGAAAATGTTGCAGTGGAAGAACTATGGTGGTACCTTGCCCCCCTGCCATACCTGTCTGAAACCCTAACAATGCAGATTTAATGTCTCCAAGTGGGAATCTTTGGCTGCTTCCTACAAATGATCCTGGTCGTTCTATAGTTCTCCAGCAGCTCACTTACTTATTCATCCCACAAACATTTCTGGATAGGAACCTTGCTCTATAATACTTAGAGTCAGTGGGAAAATTAAGTTAGTGCTATGGTAAGAATGTGTCTTCCAAAATGTATGTGTTGGAAAATTAATCTCTCATGGAAAAGTGTTGGGAGGTGGGGCCCTTGGGGGAGATACAAAGGTCTTGAAGGCTCTTCCAACATGAATGGATGAAAGGTGTCATGAAAGAGGCTTCACGATGTGCATGGCTAGCTGGTTCTCATGCCCTTCTTCTTTCTGCCAGGTGAGAATGCAGCAAAGAGGCCCTCACCAGAAAACTCATGTCAGCACCTCGATCTTGCACAGCCTCCAGAACTGCAACATTTTCCAAAAAAAGATAAATTTCTGTTCTATGCCATTACCCAATCTCTGCTTTTCCCTTATAACAGCACAAAACAGACTAAACAGTAAGTAATCAGACAACCACAGTACTGTGTGACAAGGGCTCTCGTAAGAAATAAATCCGGAGTACAGAGAGCAGGGAGAGCCAAAGCCCAGCCAGACAGGAGACCTCAGGTAGCTTCCTTGAGTCTTTACAGTTCTTTCCTCAGTGGTAACACAAATGATGTTGCTGACACTGTCCATCAAACACGACTTAAAAATGTAATAAGCAGCTTCATCCAGCCCACATAGCTCATTTTTTTCCTGACAAGCCTAAGTTACCTACAGTGTCCACACCCCCCAAAATGAGAAACAGGTATTTCATTTAGCCTTCATGACAGAAAACCAGGAGAGTTCAGAGCTGGCTGTCTCTTCCAATCTCAAGATCTGAGTGGGTGAGGGCTGGCGTGGCGGTTGAGGGATATATAAAACACTTTGTGGTCCCCCTCCCCCTTCAGATTACTTCTCATGTGTCCCGTCCAGCGGGACGGTTATTCGTGGGGGCGAGGGGGACCCAGCCTGAAAAAGAACGGGCGAGAAAGAGAAAGCGAGACCAAGCAGGTTTTCTTGTCAAGGTCCGTTTAATGGTGGCGAAAGGCCGGTTTTTAAAGCTTACAG
>CAUYQV010108067.1:0-13723 GCA_963574575.1 Galagoides demidoff
TTTGTTAGCACTGGGGCTGTAGATTAGAGGGGAATCTGTCCATTGAGACTATCTCAAAGAAGCTAAAGGCTTCTTTAAAGAAGAGGTCATGACTGGAGTTCTTTGCTGCCTGTTATTTCTGCCCCAGGAGAGGCTCTAAGAAGATTTAGAATCTTCCTTTACTCAGAAGTAAATCCTCATACAGTTCTAAAACAAAGCTTGGTGTTGGGCAGGCCCCGGGATGAAGAGGCCTGGCCAGGCATGTGGAAGCATTGATCTCCTATGGAGTAACTAAAGTCAGTGTGATAATACCTGAATGTTGTGTTTATTTAAAAATGAAGGATTAATAAATAATCCATTAAGTATTCTTTAAGTTCTTGATATTTAAGATATTAGCATTATTGATTATTATTGCAAATAAACAAACAAAATCTAAGGGCTAGACCAAGGAACAAAGTAACACTTGATTTTAGTCAGTGCCTTATATGTGGTCACATGGTCAAGAGGCTCTGGAATTCTCATCAAGTTGCCTTAACTCTATCTAGAGATTGTGAACCATAAACAGACAGAGCATTGTGTATGACTTAGTATAGGAGTTTACATGAGTGTGAGAGAAGTGGGTTAGTCTGGGCATGTGTGTGTGCAAGCAAAAAGATAGTGGAGTTGAGTTAATAAAAATCACAACTCTTTAGACAGTCTATGTACCTTGTCTTTCTGCTTTACCTTCCTTTTTTTTTATTTTAGGGTGTTTTTTTTATTAAGTCATAGCTGCGTACATTAATGCAGTCATGGGGTATAATGTGCTGGTTTTATATACAATTTGAAATATTTTCATCAAACTGGTTAACATAGCCTTCAAGGCATTTTCTTAGTTATTATGTTAAGACATTTATATTCTACATATACCTTCCTTTTAAAATAGTGATCACATCATTGTCCTTTAAGATCAGACAAATACGGAAGAACCTCCATAGTTGAGCACCTCCCTACATTGACCACATTCTTAACTGATATAGTTTTCATAGACTGGACACCCACCACATGTATGTATCAGTGCAGTAGGCCTAGTTCTTTATGTTGACCACTGCTGTATGTTGATCAGGTTGTTACAGTCCCTGGGGTGGTCAGTGTACGGAGATTCTATTGGATAGTTCAACTAATGAGAAACATGAAGCTATATTTTTCAGCGTTGATTACTTGGTGTTTTCTACCTGCATTTTTATGTTATTTGATTATTGAGATTTGAATTTTGTTTGGCAAACTGACAATATTAAATTCACTATAGTGTTGTAAATGTCTTCTAAGTTGCAAAACTGTATAAAAAGAACTTCAGAAACTTTCCAACCTGTGACATTTTAAGTGAAGTCCTAGATGTATGGATTTTTTCTTAGGTCACTTTCCTGAATTAGACAAGGATCCTCTTTAATTATGACTATCATCTAAGTAAGAAGTTATTCTACCAGAAAAGTTTGTGTTGAGTTCTCAGCATGTAACATAGAGTGACTCCTGATGTCAAGTACACACTTTAACTGCCCTCTTTAGTATAACATAAAGGCCTTTATTTGTCTGATTAGATGTATGTTTACCACTATGTAGTACTTTGTCTGAAACACCAAGGACATACTATTGATATAAAGTTTTTATATAATTTCCTAGTGAAGAAGAGCTCCTGCTCACATCTCTACTTACTCCCTGCTTACTGATGGCTCATATTCATCAGATTTGATTATCTGTCTTAAGACAAGATTAAGAAATTTTTTGTATTATTATAGCCTCTCTCTCTCTCTCTCTCTCTCTCTCTCTATATATATATATATATATATATAATGTATATACAGGATGGCCCTCAAGTCCAATTGCACATGGACTTTAGGGCCACCCTGTCTATATAAGATATACACATACACACACACTCACATACGGTATTAGTCAGGGTTCTGCAGACAGACAAAACCAAAACAATGGCAAAATAGGTAAGAGATTTATTATGGGGATTGACTTGCCTGGTCATGGAGGCTGAGAATACTTACAACTGGCTACATGCAAGCTGAAGAATCAGAAAAGCCAGAAGTTTGGCTTAGTTCAAGTCACAAAGGCTCAGAACCAAGTAAGTTGACCGCATAACTTTTAGTTACAAGAAAAAGGCCTGAGAAGCCAAGGACCAGAGGTGTAAGTCCCAGCGTCCAAAGGCCAGAGAACCTGGAGTTCTGATGCCAAAGGGCAGAGAAGAAGTATCATGGCTATCGAAAAGAAATAAAAATAATTTGTCTTTTCTTCCATCTGGGACCACAGCTGATAGAATGGTGCCCACCGACGTTGAGTGACGGTGTCTTCCATACATTGCCAGTCTCCTCCAGAAACACCCTTTCAATTATACACACCCCAAATAACACTCAACCAGCCATCTAGGCACTCTAATCAATTTGAGTGAACACCTCAAATTAACCATCACACATGCTCTGTGAGTCTCTAAAAGAAATAGAGACTTTTGTTCAAATTTCTAGTTATTTTAAGACAGAATTTTTAAAAAATATATAGATAAATCTTAGTGTATTGGTATTCTGAAAACAGAGTTTGTGAAATTCTTAGATAAGGCTTTGTTTCCTGTTGAAATGCAAATGAGATAACACATTAAGCTTTATCATTTTTCTAAGAATAAATTAGATTTAACCAAACTTTTCTTAAAGATTCCCAAATAAGGAAGAGTGAAGAAAACTTAAGGATGCTGTTGTTGGTGTAAGTTAAACCTTAAACCAGCGGGCAAGTTTTAGGGTACACAGCAATGGCATAAAAAAGTAAGAATATACTTTAAATCTACTTATAGAGCATGCTGATTTCACTTGGGACTGTGCACATTTGGAAGCACATTTGAGCAAATAATTGGCTTAATGATACCGAAGAATTCTGTGGTTTTATCTGATGTGATTTATTGCGGTATATGTTGGTTATTTTTCTGTATGTATATTAACATTTTACACAATGTTTGTGTAATAGGTACGTGAGACATTATAAAATGACAAATTTATAATTTATAAAGTAAAATTCAAAAAATTTTAAAATTGTGATGTTTGATCATGATTTTTATAATCTTGGGCTATCAGTTATTATTACTCTAACCATTTTATCCTCTAAAATAGTACCCCAACCAGTAGAGGGTGGCCTGTGATAATTTACTTGGTGGTTCTTAGGGAATGGATTTTGCCTCTCAAATCCATTTCTTGAAGCCCTAGTACCCAGGACCTCAGAATGTGACAAAATAATTAGGATGGACAGTAATCTAATATGTATATGACTGAACTTATAAAAAAAAAAAGAATGAAAGAGAGAGAGAAATTTACACACAGACAGTGAGATTATCATGTGAGGACACGGTGAAAAGGCACATTTCATCTCCAGGATGGCAAGAAAATATTCCTGTTGTTTTAGCTACCTAGTCTGTGGTACTTTTACCCCTACCAAATGAATACAGGGAAATACAAGATATTTTCTACTCTCCCCTCCAAATCCACCAGTTTCTACTTCCCTTCTGCCCTGAAGAAGGCCAGTGAACCCTGATAAATATATTCCACTACCCAATGCCTGCCACCACCCAACAGCTTTCCTTCCCTACCCTGTCTTCAAACTCCTTTCAGTGAAAATAAAGCTTCAGCACAGGATCTGCCTTTAGCCAGGAGGACAGACATATTACCTAGTGCCTCTGGGCTGGATGTCATCTGGGTCCTGTTAAAAACCATCGTGCCCATACAGAAACCCTCAATTGAGCTTCAGCTACTAGATCTGCGTGTCCATAACCTTTCTCTACTCACACCACCAAGTCTAAGGCTGTTAAGATTCGTTTCTGTCATCCCCCCTACTTGGTCCTTCTCTATACCTTGGTGGGTCTTTGTACACTGCCATCTTTTTTGTTTGTTTGTTTCTTGATAGAGTCTCATTTCCATGCCTAGGTGGAGTGCCATGGCATCATAGCTCACAGCAACCTTGAACTCTTGGACTCAGGCAATCTTCTTGCCTCAGTCACCCGAGCAACTGGGACTACAGGCACCTACCACAACACCTGGCTAGTTTTTCTGTTTATTAGACACAGACTCTCACTCTGGCTCAGGCTGTAACTGCCCCTTTACTAGCTTTTCTCATTTATCCTGTTTGAATCTTCCCCGTGCTTCTCCCAGAACATTGAAGCAGCAATTTAGTGGATGTGAAGGAAATATTCTTCTCTTAACAAAATCAAATCAAAAGGTGAAATTGCCTTATTGGAATATGTACTTTATGACAGTACATGGTCTCTTCTCCCTATTCCTTTATATTAAATCTGATAGTGCCTTAAATAGATGGTACAATCAATGAGTAATTAGCGAGCAGCTATCTTACAATACCTTTTAAAGATGTTCATCTGGAAGAGTTGATGCTTTTAATCTCCTAAATGTAATTGCAGGTTGCTCCAAGGAATCAGAGAGGCAGAATTAATGTTAGCATTTCTTAATTCACATAGTTTCAAAATGTTTTCTCACTCAACCTCACCCCATTCATTTCTCTTTATATTTATAGAAAGTTTAAAGGCCTTCACAAATCAAGAAGTTGGGAAAAGTGAAAAATTTGGCTCAGTATACATAGTAGCTGTTAAATATTATTTATTAACTATTACTTATATTGTGAAGCTGTTCCTTAAAATTAAAACTTTGGAATTTTTATATCACAAATATTACAGAATAATTACCTAACACACTCTAATACATCAATAAATCACTTATCAATTTTAACCTTATATGCTTTCTTCATGAAATTGCAAAAGTTTTAAAGTTTTATGCTTCTCTTAAGCAACTTATCAATATATTGTTCTAAATATTTATAAAAATTATAATAATTGTACCTCTGCTGCCATCTAGACTTTAAGAGAAAGCATTGCTTACAGACTTCTCGGTATTAGAGGAACTGATGCATTTAAAAAGAAAATAATGTATGTAAGAACTATCTGACAATATTTCATTTCATTAATTTTAGTATACCCCAAAAATTTTTTGTAAGAAAATTACAAATAGATTCAGTTAATTATTACCCAGTATAATATACTCAAACTTCATTTTATTAGTTAACCTATATTGGAAGAGGAGACAGAAGGGAAATATACATGTAAAATGATAAAATAAGGTATCATTTTGAAAAGGTTTAAGTAGAATAGCAACAGTGTAAACTGACATGTTCAGTAAAGGTTTATTGCACATATATTTACTCTTTTAACGTTGATCTCTCCAATTAAAATTAATCTACAACCATTAGTTACTTTTTAATAATATGGACTCTCCCATCTATTAAACATCCATAAATTTTATTGTGAAGCAGTAGAGTAGAGCTGATGATTGTCAGGCTCTGGAGAAACTCAGCCTCAGGTTAAAAATCTGAGTTCCGACACTCTCAGGCTCTGAGAACCTGGGCAGGTTGCTTCACCTCCTTACAGCCTGTTCTTTATCAGGATCAAGGAGATCGTGATACCTGCCAGGTAGATTTGTTTTGAGGTTTAAATTTGATGTGATGGAAGCAATATCAGGATAGTTCACATCACAGACAAGAGAGACATCATTACTCTTAAAACTCAAGCCAGGAGTTTCACTGAACTTCCTATGGAACTTTTAGTCTTTCCCTAAACAATGACCACATTTTTTTGTTTTATTTTTCTTATTAGAAAGTTAGTATGTATTTAATATACAAAATTTACAACATATGCGTATACACTATTCCTTATAATTCTATGTTTTTGTCATACTAAAAAGAAATCTAATGTCAAACGTATAATTCACATTGTTCTTTTATAGTCTACACATCTACAGGCTTATATTTTATTCTTTTTTTGTGCAAACGAGATCATTCTATGCATTCAGTTCACTCTTATGACTCTCTGAGCTGAATTCTGTTCAGTTTGACACTTATTACAGAGTGCTTTTATATTTTGGAATTAGATTTGATTTAGGAAACACTGAAAATGATATAAAACATTGCCAGAGTTTTCTTAAACAAATGGCGATATCCCCAAAGTACCACTCCTCACTTCAAACACTCTCTCCTTTCCTTCCTTTCTCTCCCTTTTGCAGCCCCTGCAGGACTCAGACTTCAGCTAACCTCCTCATGTTCACAATCTCCCCTGTTGCCTACAACTCCTTTTCTTTATGAAATTTAGCTTCCTAGGTGGTACCTGTGGCTCAGTGGGTAGGATGCCGGCCCCACATACTGAGGGTAGTGGGTTAAAACTCAGCCCCAGCCAAACTGCAACAGAAAAATAGCCAGGTGTTGTGGTGGGCACCTGTAGTCCCAGCTACTCAGGAGGCTGAGGCAAGAGAATGGCCTAAGCCCAGGAGTTGGAGGTAGCTATGATCTGTGATGCCACAGCACCCTACTGAGGGTGATAAAGTGAGACTCTGTCTCTACAAAAAAAAAAAAAGAAAAGAAAAAAAGAAAGAAAGAACTTAGCTTTCTTTTAGCTAAACCCATAAATAAAAGATTTCCTCTAGATTCTCCTCAAAATCCCTTTGACAAGTTGAGGGATTGAGAAATTATAAGTGTGTATGTGTGTGTGTGTGTGTGTGTGTGTAGTTCTTTTATTGAATTACGTTTCAACATACTTTTTCACTTAAAAATATTTCTTAGTCATCATATCAACCAAGTCTCAGCATGAAAAAGCATTCTGAAAAGTTCTAACTGAGGCAGTGAGTCTTTCTTCTTTTGCTTTGGCTTGCTGCCTGGCTCTGCTCTCTGCTGATGAAGAAGCTTTTTCAGCGGTGCTGCTTTGCCCTACATTTGCTCAGTTCTACTGAGACTCTCTTACAAGTTTAACCGACCTAAGAAGGAATTGTTGGTAATTGGCATTTAGGGAGAGGCACATAGGTTTGGATCTTCATTAAAGTGACTTCGGGACACACGTCCCATCTCAGCCCGATTTGTCTCAGATTAATCATGTATCTTAATTTAAGCATAAAGTCCTGAGAAAGACTTTTTATCCTGTAACCAAATGGTTTCAACTATTTTGCAGGAATTGGCCCTTGTTTTATAGAGTGTTTTGTCCAATTTACAGACCTGTTAGACAACCATGACGTAAAAGCAGACACTATTTGAAGAGCATACATTATTTGAAGAATTGAACTACTGAAGCCCACGCTCCTAAAGACAGATGTTTCACCAGGACCCTACAAAATGCCTATTTTAGTCTATCTCCAGAAAAAGCCCTGATCCTCAAAGTTACAGGGGGAAACACCTATGGAACTTTTCTCTGTGTTGTAACCAAGGGGTTAAACATCACCGCAGGAGAGCCTCTTAACTTTGATGATACCAATTGATGCCAACTGGAAGCTCTCTAGAGGAAGAAATTTATAAATAGCATCAGAGTGAGGGCACCTCCTGAAAGTATATCTAGATACTGAGAAAAGAAAGAAAGCAAGAAAGAAAATGAGAGAAAGCGAAGGGTGGAAGAATACAAGAAAAACAGAAACTTTGATACAGGGAAAAGAGTAAAGAAGAAATAGAACAGAAGTCTAAAATTTGACTGAAATAGAAATCCAAATTTTACTAAAAGAGTTTAAATCATATGCATGATTGGCATGTGCACATCTGCAAAATAGATTCTGAATGCATTCTCACATCTACTGAAATGCTCCAATTGACAAACTTTCACGGCCTTTATCACTACTGGGTTGTAAACTACAGTCACGTGTGTGCTCCCATTAAAGTTAAATAAAATACCTGTTATAATTTTGGAGGAGTTATTGAAGGTAAAATAGAAGGAAAAACTATTTTATCTTAACCACTAGAACTACTGTCTTGCCTAAATTGCTATGATCATAGTACTTATAGCCATGAAATACAACATAGAGGCTATGGACAGTGTGATCCATAAGTAATCAATTATAATTAAATTCAGGCTTTGCCACTTACAAATTATCTGTACACAATCAGACCCTATGGACCTACTCCCCTGCTCCCAGTTAAAATAGTTAATATAACATGATGTAAATTAAAACATGGTTTTCAAGGATTTTAAGGATTAAAACCCATTATGTAATATCTCTTTAGAAAAGGAGTGTTTGTTGCCCCTTGTTTTCCATTTAAAAACTCTATTTGGCCTGCTTTTTAAGTTTAGAAGAATTAAAACTGCCGCAGAGTGGATTACTGCAATCTTAATTCTATGGTCCTACCCAATAAAGTACCCATACCCAATATTACTGTAATTTAAAATAACCGACTCCAACCAGTAAATAGAAGATAGTTTTTACTATTTGACATTTAGCTAATTTGTTCTGTTTAATGCCTGTGTCAACAACTTTCCAGTGGCGGTTTGCCTTCACCCCTTAAGGTGCAGATCACGTGATTCACTTTGCTAATTATAGGCTACTTCAAAAGCCTGGGCATCTCACATGATATTTGTAGGGATAATATTTGCCGGTATAAGAGCTAGAGACTCTAAAGAATCTAGAGAAGCTTGTCATGACCACTTTGCTAATGATAGAGCCAAATCCAGGCTCTCTGAGAGAGGTAGAAGGTGATGCCCTTTCTCAGATCCTTTGGTTCTAGAGAAAACCACCACTCCCTTACCCTTTGGCAACCTGTGGAGTCCTTTGGGTTAAATTTAGTTAGCAGCAGTGCCTTCATCCATTTTTTCTTTCTATAACAGAATACCACAGACTGAGCAGTCCACAAAGATTTGAGGTTTATTCAGCTCTCAGTTCTGGGGACCATGCCAGTCCAAAGCATGGCTTCTGGGGAAGGCCTCCCTGTCATCCTGACTTGGGAGGCGTCAGCATGAGGGAAAAAGCACGGCAGCTCAGATCTCTCTTCCTTTTCTTATAAAACCATCATTTCCATCATAAAGACTCCACCTTGATAACCTTAGCTAATCATAATTACTTCCCAATGCTCCCAACTGCAGACACAGATTCAAATCAACAGATGAATTTGGGTGTTAATGTTTGGGGATATATTCAAACCATTTCACCCCAGACACCCTAAATTTATGACCTTCTCACACACAAAATCCATTCATTCTATTTCAGTATCCTAAAGTCTTAATTTGTTCCATCATTAACTCAAAAGTCCAAAGTCCAGGGTCTCATTTAAAAAACATGTGGGTGAAACTCCAGGGATGATTCTTCCCATAGCAAATTCCCTCTAGTTGTGGCTCTGTAAAATCAAAACAAGCTATCTACTTCCACCATACAACGATGGGATAGGTACAAGATAGACATTTCTATCCCAAAGGGTGAAATAGGAGAGAAGAAAGGAGTGATAGGCCCTAAGTAAGTCAAAAACATAACAGGGAAGATAAGACTAAACTCCATGATACTATCTTTTGACAACATGCCTCCTAATACAGATTTTTGCAGTCTGTGCCTTCAAACTCTTCCCTCCACCCATGGCCCAGGTCGTTATTATGCCAATAATAGTAACCCCATGTCTCAGCACTAATTTTCTGTCTTAGTCCATTCTGTTGCTATAATAAAAGGCCTGAGACTGGATAAGTTATAAGGAAAAGTAAGCTTTTTCTCACAGTTCTGGAAGCCGAGTCCAAGGTTGAGAGGCCACAATTGAGGAGAGACTCCTGGTCACAGCATGGCAGAGACATCACACAGCGAGAGAGAGGAAGCGTGTCAGGTGCGTCTTCCTTTCCCCTCTTAGAGAGCCACAGTCCTATTGGATTCGGATTAGGACCCTATATTATAACTTCATTTAAGCTTAATTACCTTCTAGATACATAGATAGATACAGATAGAGATGATAGAGATAAAATCCAAATAAGGCCTATGTTTCCAACACAAGAAATTTTGGAGGACGCATTCCAACCATATTGAGGAGCAGTGTGAGTTCACACACTTCACTGATAGCTTCTTCACCATGCTCATCAGACAGCTGCTGCTTTTTATTTTGTAATAAATGACAGACACAGGGATCAGCACGATTGTCCAATATCAGGCATTTATTTCAGCAGGATTCCCTGGCCAACAATAAGTCTCAAATGACACTGAAGTTAGACAAACATGGGATTTAATCCTTACTGTACTACTTCTTAGCTAGGTAACCTTGGAGCAAATTCATTTTGTCTCAAAGTCAGTTTATGAGGTCCCCATAGTATTTCCAAGATCAAAGAATGTAGAGCTGATTTGAAATATATCCTCAGGTGAAAAAGGGAGGACTCAAAACAACATTTTCCCATTTGTATATTTTTTATGTTAATTTATATTTATATTTATATTCTGTATTTATATTATAAACCTGCTTCCAAAGATGGAAAAATTCCTAACATCAGGTTAAGAAAGAGATTTTGTGAAGTTAATAATGTTTTCTTCATATGATCATCAGTCTTGAAAGGTTTTCCCTTTCTCTGCCCTTCATGCTAACTTGTCCATTCTCTTTCCTTATTGTTATGGCTACTTAATAATTTCTATTATCTCTTTTTATTCTCAATATAGTGGAAATGATGGGATGTTGCTACTGAAATTAGCTTATGTTAACATCATGGTTTCAGTGTGAAGCTCAGATCACCTGATCTGGAAGAGTGAGCTGCTATGTTAGGTCAGGTAACCTAACCTGCAAACTGGCATGTGAGATTAAAAGAGAATCCTGTGCTAGTTGACCTCCAAATGAAACAACTGTGACTTTCAGTCTCATGAGAGACCACAAGCCACAGGCATCTAGCTTACCTAGTCCCTGACTCCTGACCCACAGAAACTGTGAAATAATAAATGTTTATTGTCTTAATAAAAGCTACAATTTATGGACAGCTTTGGACATAGCATTAGATAACTAAAACAGATGGACTCGAGATTACCATACTAATTTACGTGTGACAAAACAAGAAATTAGAACCCATGAAGTCAGTGAGAATGGATAGAAAATACCACTTATGAGAGTTTAGGAATAATCAGCATGCTTTATTTTCATTACCAGAAAACTTTATTAGTAAACTAATTTTGCTGTCTGGGTAAATGACATAAAAAGATAAAGGCTAAAGTTTTGAGCCTAGAAAAAAAAAATGGCAATTATACAAATGGCTGACCCAATTTGGATTTAGAGAATCACAGCACTTTTACATTGTGTTAAATAAACGGGCCAGTGATATGAATAAAAGCCTCAGTAACTGACAATAAGAATAACATAACACACGCCCAATCACAACTAGAAATTTTTGAACAAATATACTCCATATACTAATGAAGTTTTGGGGTGGACATTCCTAAGGGCTCACGGATGTAAGGTATTTGTATATGTTTAAAGACAAAAATCCTAGATAACAAGTAAAAAACATTTTTCTGTGTGTGAAAGTTATAGAAAATTTTGAGCTTCATGGCCACAGTGCACAGATTTAGGTTCTATCAGCACATGTATGTTAACTTGATACCATAAAACTATAAAATGAACCATAAAATTTTTTAAAGAGTAACTTCTAATGAGAAATGTAATAATGAGTTCATGAATTTTATGGTTCTGCAATTAGGTTTTGGTTGATAGAGCAAGCTAAAGCTTGAAACTGAGGGCTGACGTCTGAAAAAATTAGAAATTTTTCAGAAAGGATCACCTTTAATATACACGAACATAAAATGTCCACCTTCAAAAATAGGTTCACCATCTTTTCCTATACCCACAGTCTATATCCTAGGAACCGTAGTATTTGTATCTGGACAGAGACTATTGTAAATGTTCTCAAATCACTATAGTTTCATTTGCTAAGTAGAAATTTAAAAACCCCCCATCCTAAGGACTATCTACCTTTTAGAGACCATAAGTCTTGTGCACAAAGTAGTGAAGAAATTTTCCCAGGTAAACCTGAATTCTGTGACAAAAGATAATTTAAATGTACTCCCAAAAATCTATTTATTTACATGCAATATCCATATATTTTCCAGCTTTATTCTTTATTAAGGTATTTTGGAAACTAAATTTTATATGTATTGAAAGCATAGCTTGATGATTTCATATATATGTACACTGTAAAATCATTACCCCAATCAAGCTACTTAACAAAACCAACACCTCACATAGTTACCATCTCCTAGTTTTTCCCCTTGGTGAGAAAATGTTAAGAGTTGCCCTGTTGGGCTCAGCGCCTGTGGCTCAATCAGCTAAGGCGCCAGCCACATACACCTAAGGTGGAGGGTTCGAATCCCCAGCCCAGCCCGCCAAACAACAATGATGGCTGCAACCAAAAAATGGCCAGGTGTCATGGTGGGTGCCTGTGGTCCCAGCTTCTTGGGAGACGGAGGCAGGACACTCGCTTGAGCCCAGGAGTTGGAGGTTGCTATGAGCTGTGATGCCATGGCACTCTACCCAGGGGGATAGCTTGAAGCTCTGTCTCAAAAAAAAAAAAAAAAGACTTGCCCTCTTGGTAAATTTCAAATATACAATATATGTTATCAACTATAGTCACAGCACCGCATATTAAATCTTCAGAGCTTGTTCATGTTGCATAGCTGAAACTTTGGCTCCCGTGACCAATGTCTTCCCAATTCCTTCTCCACCTGGCTCTTGGCTGCTCTGTTTCTGTGAGTTTGGCTATTCAGATACCCCTGCGTGAGGAGATCATGCAGTATTTGTCTTTCTGTATCCGGCTCATGTCGTTTAATGTAATGTCCTCCAAAGCCACCCATGTTGTCCCCACTGGCAGGATAGCTGTCTTTTTTTGAATGCAGACTAATATCCCTCTGTGTATGTATATGTGGATATATGTTAGATATTTTGAAATCAAGAAATATAATGCTGCCAGTTTTTTTTCTAAAACTGCTTTGGTTATTTGAGATTTTTTTTGTGGGTCCAAATAAAATTGAGAATATTTTTCTATTTCTATGAAAATGTGATTTGGGTTCTGATAGAAATTGCAGTGAGTCTGTCTGTAGCTCATGATCATATGAACATTTTAGGAATGTTAAATCTTTCAAACGTCATAGCAGGATGTTTTTCTCTTTATCTGTGTTTAATTTACTTCATCTACATTTTACAACTTTCAGTGTACAAATCTTTCAGTTTAGAGTATTTCTAAGCCTTTGTACTTTTTGTTGCTGTTACTGTGAATAGGATTGCTTTTCTATATGGATAGCCCAGCATGTCTCAGAGAGGCCTGACTGATTTTTGTATTTTTATTTCAGATAGTGCAATTTTACTGAATTCCTCTGTTAGTTATACCAGGTTTTTCATTGGGTGTTTTTGTCATTTCATGTACATGATTATATTGTCTGAAAGCAGAGATACGTGTACTTCTCTTCTAATTTTGATATTATTTGTTTCATTTTCCTGCTTTATTGTTCTGGCTATAACTTTACCATACCGAAAAGAAGTGGTGAAAGTAGGCATCCTTGCCTTGCCCTGGATGTTAGAGGAAAAAATTTCAGTTTTCCCCATTTATTACCTGCAGGATTTTCATATTAAATCAGTAATAAAAAACAACACAATGAAGAAAAGCCAAAGACCAGATGGTTTCATTGATAAATGCTACAGAACACTCAAAGCACATTAATGTCATTTCTGTTTAAACTCAGTATAGAAGTGGGAATACTTGCGGAAGTGTTTCCTTTTTCTCCTCTTATGAAGCTACATCACCTTGATACCAAAACAAGAAAAAGACAGTATAAGGGGGGGGGGGGGAAAGGAAGAAGAAGGAAAGGAAAACCAAGAGAGGGGATGGGAGGGGAGGGGAGGGCAAGGAGGGGAGGGGAGAGGAGGGGAGGGGAGGGGAGGGGAGGGGAGGGAAGGGAAAAGGAAAATAAAGGAGTAGGTG
>CAUYQV010108069.1:0-20121 GCA_963574575.1 Galagoides demidoff
TCCCCTTTGTGTTTTTTATGGGAACCTAAGAAAGGGATACTTTCCTGATCAAGGACTCTCTTCTTTGATTAGTCCTCTTGCTTTAAGGCAACTGAGAAAACTCACAGCTGTGATTTGCTGATGATTATCCTGTTTTCACCAGAATTAGATCTGCTCAGTCTACTTCTAGTAGATTAGAAGTGAAAACTGGTCTCATTACTGGTAGAAGAGATCCCTTCCCAAACCAGTCACTCATGAAAGAGTCAAAGAGAAGCTTTCGACTTTGTCCTTCAACACACTGATTTTTCCAGATGAGGGAAGTTACGCTGAGCGTGGGTATGTTGCTCTCTCTCTAACTCATGCATCAGGGACTTAGCCATAAAAACCTGTTAATAATTGTGTAGTATAGAAGAGGGCAATGCTCCAGGTACCAGGCAGGTAGAAAAAGTGCATGAATAAGATGGTAAGAGGCCCTGGAGTCTTGTCCCCAGTAGCCTTGTCTATAAGGGACAACCATGATTAGCCTCTGGTTGAATGTTACTACATGGGAATTAGATTCAATTTTGCCCGAATCTCCAATTTTTCTAGAAAAAGGCAGGTTTTATAGACTCGGTCAGACAATTAAGTTCACTAACTCATTCTAGAAAAAGAGCTACATACTTCACTGCTGAATATCACTGCAGTAGCCTTCCAGGTCGTCCCCTTGGGAAGCTCTGCACTGATGCTGGCCTCTTGTCCACCTGCCCTTTTTTTAGAATGGCCATTAGAGCTTCCTGTCGTCCTATAAGGTTGGACAATTCAGTTCACAACCTCGCCCTAGGAAAAGCGCTTTGAAGGGTGGAGTAGGCACTGACGTTGGTGCATGGCTTCCCAAGGAGAGTCCTTTTAGGTTACTGGGGGGATATTCAGCAATGAGGCGCACAGCCCTTTCTCTAGGATGTGTTTTCGAACTCAACTGTCCCACCTCATATTTTTAAATACCAAAGCATCTAATTTTTAAAGGACAGCAGAGAATCAATGGCATAGGCCTACTTGGAGAGAGACAAATGAAAGATACCCACAGGCCAGCTCCGGCCACTGTTTGGTCATCACCGGGCTAGTTTTTTAGCCCTTTCCTTTTCTTCCTGATTTGAGGCATCCTACAACATTCCCCGAGAACTATTTCCCCCTTTTAAAAGTTATTTTGTTTTCATTGTACAAAGTCAGTCCTGCTATTGGCACACTTATTAAGTATATAAATCTATCTTTTTCATGCTAAAGAGGAAAGACTAATTTAACTAATTCCCCCGGAAATTTCCCCATGTTAGATGGTAAACTGTAAAAATAGCACCACCTCCTAAACACCCAGCTTCTCCAATCGCTTGAAACCTGCAATGTCCTGTCTTGCCATTGTTGGCATGTCCCCAGTTTTGGGTTTCTTCCAAGTGAAGGCCTTTTATCCTCTGCAGTGATCTCATGGAGGTTGCTAAGGTCAAGCAGGGGTGGTGACTCCCTGAAATCCTATGTTCCTATTTCCTAGACAGTATGTGTGCCTTCTCTTTGGTTACCCAGGGTCGCTCATGTCACAGCATCAGCTTCCATTGGTGGGAGGTGGCGGAGAGACAGAGGGCAGCAACGGATTCCATTTTTTTTTTCTGTATGGCTGGTGTCCAGGCTGCAGGTAACTGGTTTTGCATGTGGCTGTTGGTGCCTCTGGGGGCTTGCTTCAGGCTCACAACAAACAAACAGTGCTGTGATTATGTCCCGAGGAGGAGGCGGAAAACCATGGCCTCACCACCTGCTTATCAGCTGTGTGCCTTTCTCCTTGAAATAATGGGGAATGTGGAGGCCAGGCCCCCGGGCCCAGGATGCCAGGTGATGGGGAGAAGGACATCGCCACCGTGTTTGGTTTCGAGGGCCTGCTGCTCAAGGAATGGCCCGCCAGGGTCCCTGACAGCCAGAGCTGCCTCGTGGGCCCATTTGATCCTGACTTTGCTGTAATTGGCTCAATCATGTTTTGATGTTCAAGTTTCAACTCCAGTGAAATTACAATTCTCTTCTCTGTGATGATAGAGCTGCCTTTTTTCCTTTCTTTTACTGTTTTAGCCATAAAGTATCTCATCTGAGTAGCCATGGGCATCCAGGCTCTGAGTCTTTTTTTTTTTCTTTTTCCCTCTGAGACAGTTTTCACAGTGTACTTAGATAAATCCAGTTGGACTCATTTTTATGTTTTCTGGGTTCTTCTCAGTCCAAAGGCAACTGTTTCCTATCTAGTTCCTGTCTAATCTATGAACATAAGCTGTGAGATTTACATAATACTGGTAGGTTTTATAACCTTGATCCAAGATTTAGGCTGGCAGTGCCAATTTTCCTGTTGAATATATATGTTTTCTGTTTAAAAAAAAAAAAAAACAAGAAAGAAAGAGAGCACGAAGCCATTTCTCTAGCAAGTATTTTCAGTGGAACCAGTGTCAGGGTGCAGTGTTGCTAATTCCAGAAGACAGCTTTCCTCTGAGCCTTTCATCCAGATTTTAGGTTCTAGATTCAGCTAGATTCTATAGCAGAGGTTGGTGAACTTTTTCGTAAAAAGCCAGATAGTAAATATTTTAGACTTGGAAGTCCAAGAGACAAAATGGAGACTGTTGTGTAGGTTTTCACATGGCCATTTAAAATATAATCATTTAAAAATGTAGAAATCATTTGTGGGCCATAAAAAGAAAAAAAATAGGCAGCTGGTTGGATATGGCCAATATGCCCCAGATCCCTGACCCTGGATCTGGAACAGTGTTTGATAAAATATACTGTATATGTGAATCACTTGGAATTTTTCTTTTCTTTTCTTTCTTTTTTTTTTTGTTGCTGTTATTGTTGCAGTTTGGCTGGGGCTGGGTTCGAACCTGCCACCCTCAGTATATGGGGCCAGCATCCTACTCACTGAGCCACAGGCACTACCCAGACCTGGAATTTTTCTTAAAAGTGCAGATTTGAACAGAGGAGGTCTGCAAGGGGCAGGAATTCTTCATTCCTCACCGGCTCCCAATGGATAGGAAGCAGATGGTCCATGGGCCACATTTTGAATGGAAAGGATTATACAGAAAGCCAGGATTTCCTTTTCTTGTCTTATACCACAGGCACTGAGCATGGTGGTGTCAGGGTCATATAGTTAATAGCACAAGAGGCAGAAAGGGACAACCCAGGTGCAGGGGGTGGGGGTGAGAGGAAAAATTCCAGCTTAAAAAAGCCCAGGCACAAGTCTTTCTGTTGATTTCCAAACATTTAACAGAGATAAAGGACATACTTAAAAGCACCTTGTAACTTACATAGTCACATCACCATTAAAATAGTAAAATATTGAGTATGCAATTTCTAGAAAATCAGGCAGCTTACCACCTCTTCAGCAACCGGAATTTGCACATTCTTGCTTTTCATCACTTCATCTGTTGCCAGTAACAGGTGCCCATGTGATCGTCCGTAAGCCTAACAATGGGAATTTTTGTAAAGCAGAAAATATTTTAATTACACAGGTGGGTTCAGATTTTGCACACCCAGTAGAAGGTAATGGAAGGAAAATTACAAATTCTTCAGCATCAGAAGATTAGTAGTCGGAGTTAACAACCAGACAATTAACAAGTTTCAAAAAAAGTGTGAATCACACACAGCTGTTATTTTCCAGAAACACTGCTTACAAAGGTAATTGCTCACAAATTTTAGGGTTTACAGCAGGTATCACA
The DNA here is from genome assembly GCA_963574575.1 of Galagoides demidoff. Lineage (NCBI taxonomy): Eukaryota > Metazoa > Chordata > Mammalia > Primates > Galagidae > Galagoides > Galagoides demidoff. The sequence continues at coordinate 3,690 of CAUYQV010108069.1, forward strand.
GGATTTCAAATTGGAGAGGGGGGTAAGGGGAACTGTGTTCAAAGTCTTAAGAATATCCAAGGGATGTATGTGTAATTATCTGAAATTGAAACGACCGTAGTTTAAACACTTGCTGAAAAAAGAAGGCCTTTTATCTCATCTTCTCTGTGGACGGGAGGGAAAAAATAAAACAAGTATCAGTAAAACTTTTAAGGTCGAATGAGCGGATTTACAAAATGTAAATTATCATCGGAAGAGTGAAGTTCTTTGATTCGTCCCAGGTACTGGGAAGAATGGCAGAGGGAACCTGCCACACAGCCCTGAACCGTCCATTAGATATTTCATTTGTATTTAAGTTACCTGGAGAGAAAGTGTTAGGGAAAGCAGAGGGGTTCTGGATAAATGTACCTGGATGAGACACCAGCCAAAGCAAGGAGAGGAAAAAAATAGATTGAGCAAGAAATTGTGACCGCAGATTCCAAACCAGTTGGGCTGGATGGGCTTAAATGGCAAAACAAGATTAGTCAAGAGCCTGCCGAGAAGGGACTTTTAGTTTATTTCAGTAGCAAGAGCACCCATCTTTTTCTGATTTTAGATGAACTATACCTAAACCCTGTTCTGGGTTTGACTCCCAGTGTTCACACCTAGAACCGGGGAGCCCTCATCCCGTCTCATCAACTCCACCTCAGTTCCCTCATTTGTAAAAGGGCAAAAGCCAATAAATATGGAAATGTTTAAAAAATTTTTTGAGACAGAGTCTTACTCTGTTGCTCAGGCTAGAGTGCAGTGGCATCATAGCTCACAACAACCTTAAACTCCAGGGCTCAACCGATCCACTTGCCTCAGCCTCCTAGGTGGCTGGAACTATAGGCACCTGCCACCACACCCTGTTAACTTTTCTATTTTTAGTAGAGACAGAGTCTTGCTCAGGCTGATTTCTGAACTCCTGAGCTCAGGCAATCCACCCACCTGGGCCTCCCAGAGTTCTAGGATTACAGGCATGAGCCACCCTGCCCAGCCAGGGGATGTTTAAACTATAGGTTTTATTATTATTTAGATATATATGAAAATCAACAGAGCAGGAGATAATTGCCATTGAGATGATGATAATTTGTGTCCAGTTGTAAAAGAAGAGGACTGGGCTGGAGGGCTAGGATTTGCTTTTTGGAATAATTTTAACAGGCTCTGGGAAGAGGGGCAATCCCTGTTTTTCTGGCACCTGGCCCTGGGGACATTAGGACAGGTGTATAGTGGCCTTGGGGGTGAGATATCCTGAAGGAGGTAACAGTGGTTTGGATTTGAAAGGTGAGCTCACAAATAAATCCTTTACTATCTCTAAGAATTGAGTAACTCAATGCTCACAACCCTGAAATGCAGAAGCAGCCGGGGATCCCAAGGAGAGGGTCTGATACTGCTGGAAGTTTAAAAAGATGTACTTGTGGATTTTACCGGATGGGAAGCGGGAAATTTGGGTGAGAACTATGAAGAAGGGGATAATCAGAAACATTTTCGTGATACCCGAAACAGCCCAGTACCACATTTTTTTTTTTTTTTTTTTTTTGCAGTTTTTGGCCAGGGCTGGGTTTGAACCTGCCACCTCCAGCATATGGGGCTAGTGCCCTACTCCTTTGAGCCACAGGCGCCCTCCCCACCCCGTACCATATTTTGAGGACAGGCTGGACAAACAAGACCAGCAATTACAGTTCTGAGTTGGAAAAAGCACAAGGAGACAGGAGATGAGATCCCATTCTCACCTGTGGCCCAGGATGGCTTCTTTTAGATGGAATCACTTGGGAGACGGGGGTGTTGTCCTGCTCCGTACCCTTCAGGGGCTCCCCACTATTCCTGTAAGAAACACCCACATTCCTTGCCCACTAATCTGACCACTTCCTACCTTGCTGCATCACCTCAAGCTTCCTCTGACTCACCAGGTCTCAACCACCTGCCCTTTCTCTCCCAGGAGCCTCCAAGGGCACCTGTCCCCTCCTGGGGACCTGAACCCTCACCCTCCTCTGTTCCCCATGCTCTTCCTTCCCCCTGAACCCTGCACACCTGACTGTTTTTTGGCAGTTCAGAACTCAGTTTAATTGTCTCCTTTAAAGAGAGGTGTTTCTTAACACCTCAGTCTAAAGAAGCCACGATTTCCAATCCTCCCACCCCGCTCATCGCACTCATTCATTTGGTTGTTTATTTATTTGCTTCTCATCCGTGTTTTCTCAGGAACCTGGGTCACATTCACTGCTGTTGTCCTAGGTCCTACGGCAGGGCCCAGGATGCACCAGGACCTCGGCATTTATTGAATAAAAGAATTAACAGAACGGTCTAAAAACAGATTCTTTCACCCTGCCTCCAGTCAACTCAAGAATAATTTCCTAAAGAGGCTCTGAGAATTCCTGGAGACACAGTGCAGGGATTCCAGCCCCAGTAGGCTTCTGGGCTTGGTGTTTCTTTAATTTCATGTAAATTTCTCTAAGTAAATATTCCTTAAAAGTGAATAAAATTTTATTTCGCTTTAACAAGAGAATATAAAAGTTAAAAAGGTCACTGTAGTAATAGACTAATCTCAATTACCAGGGCAGCCTCCGAAACCCTCACTCCCACCTAATCTCATTTGGTGCCTACGCAGCTCACCGTGCGATTTCCAACACAGCTAAATGAAATTATAAAGCAGTGTTAAATTTATTAATCATTTAATTAGCTAAATGTTCCTGCAAGTACTGGTGAGATGAATGGCATGTCATTTTCTAATGCAATTTGCCTCTCAGGCAGCCAGGGTCAGAAAGGGAAGCTCCTGGCATCTCCAATGAGCTTTTTATATCCCACCTTCTACTGAGAGAGAGTTGTTACACCAGCGACTGTATTTGAGACTTGTACACAAGCCTGGGGCACTCGGGTGCTGGGATTAAAAAAAAAAAAAAAGAGGCTCTGTTTCTTACTTGGGTCACAAAGAGGAGGTGCTGGGTAGCTGGTGAGTACCCCAGAGATATCCTCTCCCCGTGTCTCCTTGCAAGGCAAATCTTTTCATATTTAACAAGCCACTGAGCAGAGCAGAGCAAAAGATAGCAGCCACTATTAAACGGATGCTCAATCTAGTTTTATTTCTTTAAATTTACTCAGTCGAGAAAAATTTGTGGAGTGCAAATTCTCCTCATGCTAGGTGACTTTTTAAGCCTTCTAGTTGAGTCAGGATTTATTTCTCCACGCCAGCTTCCTAGAAGGAGGCTTTTAACTTTGTTATCTCCGGGCATGCGTATGCCAATCTGGCTCGTGGAAGTGGGTCTTCTCCTGGAAGGGGTGGTGGTGTGACCTGCAGCCCTCCCCACCCGAGAACATTGGGGGGAAGACCTGGGGAGTGTTGGGATTTGGGGCGCGACTTGGACCTGTAATTATTTCTGACTGCAAAATCCCTGACAAGTGGCTGCTGCCAGGTGACTTGTGAGTCTGGTCCCGTTTGCCACCAGAGAACTGGCATCATGCATATAGTTTAAACTCGCTAGGTGGGAGCTGTAGGAGTGGGTGCTGCACGAAACCAGGGATGTCCAGGCTGTTTGTTTAAGACAGGAGCTGCCAGTTGTGAGAACTTCAGCAGAAGCATTTTGTTGCATGGATGTACCTGGGTCACGGGGCCACCAAGCAGAGGCCAGGTGGCTCGAAGGAAGGGAGGTAGACTCTGCAGAATAGGACAGACATGGCGCCCAGAAGGGGCTGGAGGGCTGCTGGGGTCTAATCCTGGTTCCACCTGCTGTTAGCTGCTGACACTTAGACAAGTCTGTAACTGCTGGACCCATGACTCCGTCATCTGTAAGATATGAACACCCCGTAACTAGCTAATCACAGGATTGCTGTAAGGGCTCAATGAACTAATGGACAGAACTTGACAGTGTTACTTCATTTCTTAAGTGCAGTATCTTTGGGTCCAGCCCATCTGTACCCCTATGATCACCAATTACTTCCCCTGTGATCCTGGCAAGATATTTAGCTGAGCTTCAGTTAATATGGTGATGAGAAGGAAAGAACAGTAATGGTGCAGATTAAAGGGGAAAAAAATGTGTGTCTGTGTATACCTATACACATATACCTAAACTTGGTGTATGTACACATGCCTGTATATCAGCGGTTCTCAATCTGTGGGTCGCGACCCCTGTGTATCGCAGCATTAGGAAGGTTGAGAACCACCGCTGTATATGCATTTGTATATACACACAGTACCCGCGTGCCTGTCTGCGCGCATTCACACCTGTGTACCCGTGCACATATGTAACTAGCACAGTCCTTGGCACCCAGTCTGCGCGGTGACGCTGGCTGCGGCTGGCACTCCCTCGCTGCCTCTGCTTCCATCACTTTGATTTGTAGGTAAAGGAGACCACATCTCCCCCAAAAAACTTCTGCATATTTTTTAACAAAGACTTTATTAAACAGATTTTCATGTATTAGATAAAAGCAATTCTGGCCTCAGAGGGTAGAAGGGAAAGAGGAATACCAACCTCTTCAGGAAAAATAGGGCATGGTATTTAAGAGCGCTGCTGCTGGGGTCAAACAGAGCTGGTTTCAAATCTTCCTTCTGCCTCTTCTTGGCTCGATGACCTATAACTAGTTATTCACCTTGCTAAGCCTCAGTTCCTTCCTCTCTAAGAGCAAGATCAGTGCCTCCCCCCCACTATAAGGATTAAAAGAAAAGCCCATAGCCTCAGCTTGGCACATAAATAGACACCCCATGGATGCCGGCTAAGGAAGGAGTGGGGGTCAGTGGGGTTGGGGAGAGACGAGTGGAAATGCAAAGGTTTCTGCGTAAGTTATACCTAGATTTTGCAATTTGACAAATGTTCCTCCTACCGCCTGCCTTGGGTTGTCTTGCAATTTTTTTCTTCACGAGCCTAACATCAGGCCTTAAGTTTACCTCCTGGGCCATCAAGAGACCAGCAGGAGCCAGGAGATATGAATCTCCCTGTACAAAGTGTCTCAAAAGGTTGGCAGTGGCCAGGACTGGAACCAGGGCCTGTTTTCTACACCTGTCCTTTCCTCAGCTTTAAATCATCGGTGGCTATTGAACTGGTCGCCAGTTTATCCATAAACCATCCCTGATCTTTTGTGGGCCATTCCTATCTGTGAATACAGGTGTCTGGTTTTGCGTAATTGTTTTTTCATGGTCTGGGGGGTATTTTTGTATTTGTCTTTGCGGGGGTGAGATTCTGCTGCGTTTATTCGGTCAGGAAACCATCATGGAAGCCATCCTCCGTGACAGATCCCAGGGCTCTGAAGAAGAACCGACTTCCTCAGAGCACAGTTTCCTGTCTGACAAGTTTGAGGTTATGATCGAGCAGATCAGAGGAAGGAACGCAGGTGGTGTGATACTCCTCCTCACCCCTGCTTACCTGCCTCAAGTCTGGGGGCTTCTTCTGGGTTCTGTAAGTAGGATAGTAACTCTCAGCTGTCCCAGTACTGCTGGTGTCCCCTAGTGGGCCACACTGAGTGCACATACAGAGGTCTGGCTGGCTTCTGTTATCCCTGGGGCTGAGACCCTAGACCAGGAGTCTTCAAACTGTGGCCTGCGGGCCACATGCGGCCTGCCTAGAACATTTATCCAGCCCACTGGGTGTTTTTGCTGCCACTGCCTGTCCTGCTTAGCAGCCAACTCATCCCTGGCCCACAGTCCGGCCCTCCAACAGTCTGAGGGACAGTGAACTGGCCCCCTGTTTAAAAAGTTTGAGGACTCCTGTGCTAGACTATAGCAGGGGCCAATTAAGAGCTGGCCCAGGGAGGGGCAGTTTGCACCTGTCCTCAGCTATCATGCCATCCTATTAAGAGACTCAAGAATTAAGACAAAGTACAACCTGCAAATCTGCTGAACTTGAGGCCAACTTGGGGTGCTGGCTAGAGGCCCCATGTGGGTCTAGTGGTCCTTTCCGAACTTCTGCAACTCAGCTCCCCCCAGAGAGCTGTGTAGTGAAAGCAGAGGTCTTGCTTATTGCTAATTCATCCCAGCTGCCATCTTCCCCTCCTCCTGGAAGAGAGGGTTGTCCCACAGAAAAAGAGCTCACGGGTGGATTTGGTTCTTGCTGGTAGTTTAGGGAAAGCGCCTCTCAGCATTATGTGCAAATATTCTGTCGGGCATTGAGCCCAACACTCGCACAGGACGAGGCCTCTTTCCAAAACCAGTGTTTGGTGATGGGAGTTAACATTTGTGTGCAGGAGATGGTGCACACAGCGCATTCTCTTGGCGCTGTGGAGATGTCGTGTTTACAAAGCTGGGAAGGAGAATGGGGGGCAGAGGCAGGAAGAGAGGGAGGAGGAAAGAACGTGAGCAAAAGCCTTAGTGAGGAAGAGACCAGAGAAAAAGGACATGAATAAGCATAGCAGAGGGGTTCAATAGCTGAGCGTCGGGAACTGTCTGGATCTGGGTGCTAAACGGGGTGAGGGGAAGGCTCGAGCCAGTCTCTCTGCACCTCAGTTTCCTCTTGTGTAAAGCTGGGAACAGTCGTTAATGAACTTTACAGAATTGCTCTGAGCACTACAAGAGATCATCACGCTGGGGACTTTGGACGATGCCCAGCACGCAATCACCAATCCACACACACTCATGGTGTTGCTAAGGAAGAGGAAGATGGAGGGGAGAACGGAGGGGCAAACAAGAGTGAGAGTGAAGGGGAAAGGGAAGGGAGGGAGAGAAGAGACTGGGGGGAAGGAGCAGAGGGGAGCCTTTTCCAGCCCAGCCCACGTTTTCTCCCCCCTGGGTAGGTGAGGTGTAGAGACGGTTTGCATGTAAACAGCGAGAAGTGTAAGTTAAACACAGACTTCAGACAGGCCCCCTCACATCCACAGATTCAGTTTGCCGTACAAAAGCTTTTCCTCTGCTCAACTTTAGGGCCCAGAAACCAGAGTGCGGAAACTTTAATGCCATTTTTTATTTTATAGAAAACCATAAATTAATACTTTTACATCTCCGGCGTGAGTTTGGGAGCTACAGCAATGTAGGCGTCTTAGTGTCTGGACTTCTCTCCCCAGCCCCCAACACAGCACCCCCACTCACCCCAGGATTTGTTTGTTTGCATTTTTTTCCCCCTTCCACCATGTTAAATATTTCTGGTTAACCAGTTAAAACAGGGAGATGGCCATGATTGCTTTTAGACTGCCACGTTCACATTGAGAGAATTTTATAATAAGAAGCCATCCCCCCCACCCCCACGGCTGCCCTTGTGCCCGCCTCTCTGACTTTGAGGTCCTCATTATTGTGGGTTTAAATGAAGGATGTTCATTCAGGCAGGGATGGGGGAGGCCACCAGGCATCAGCGCTGTTATCAGGACCTTCTATCAGGCCGAGTGACAGGCGTCCTGAGCAAGAATGCAGAGCTCATGGTGGAGACCTCCGGCTGACACCAAAGGTGACTCCCCTCACTCTAACCTTGAAAGGGAAAGTTCCCACTTTATTAAAATGAATTTCGAAAGGGCCGCTCTGACAGCTGCATAATTAAATATTGGAGTGTCAGCGATAATTTATTCCGCTCGCATGTGGTGGTCAGATCCTTCTCACTGGAGGGTCAGCAGACCCAGTGACAGAGGCAAGGAGACAGCGATTCTGGGCCCTTTGTCACTTAGGTAGCCCCAGCCCTGAGCTTGGAGACTTGTAAAACATACAGATACAACACACACTTCACACAAACCACACACACACACACACACACACACCCATGCACAAAGTGTACACACGGATCTCTCTGTTGTTATTCACCCGGCACGCTTCAGATCAAGTTTGGTGCGTATTCATTACACATAGTAAATATAAAATGTTCGGGACCCTGTGCACAGACTTCTGACCTGCATTTGAGGGTCTCTGTGGGCTCTGTCGCTGTTTCTGAAGTATCACTCATCCTAGGTTCCACGAAAGGTCTCTCTTAGGGTGAACTTGATAAAAAAGGAGGATAGATCTTTTGTACAGAAGGAGCAACGCTAGCAACTTCATATGCTCAGTGTAAGGGCCTCAGGTGTCCATCAGACCCACCTAATCCACAGCCATTGCCAAGGTGAAGTTCATGTCCATGAGTGTGTGTTATTGAGAGAACAGGTAGAGTGGGGACAGCGTCAGAGCCAGACGCTGATCCTTCCTATGATAACACAGCTAAAGTTCCCAGCGCAGCCAGTAACATATTGCTTCGTAAATGTCTATAAAAAAATACGAAAAACAGGGGCAGAGCGGATTCAGCACAGGCCTTCCCGGGATGTTTATTCTTTGTTTATACTGCTGTTTTGCTTTGTTCCGTCTCGGCTGGGGAGCTGTGGTACCCTGGTCCCTCCTTGGCCGTTCCGAGGCAGTGAGTGAGGGCTTCTCTGGGGCTCATTGTCCTGGCCTCACGGGCCCGCAGCTGGATCTACGCAGAGACTCAGCACAGGAGCCCCGTCCATCATTTCCTATTCGACCCTGTCCTGTTTACTCCGTCAGGGTAAGAAGTGCAGGCCAAGCTCGGCTAATCAGGGTATTACTTTGTCAGAGGCAGGCTTGGCTACTCCGAGTCAGCCCGAACAAATTGCCTCCCTCACTCGGTCGCCGAACCAGGGACAGGGTTATAACTCAGTCTAAGCACCAGTCCCTAACCAAGGTCATACTAATCAACTCAATTACCAGCCCTCTCGGACATTTTCATAATGTTTTCTGCTAGTTGCTCTCCTGTGAAAATCTCTCGGTCTAAGCAAATTAATGCCATTTTTATAACTATCTGCATTTCAGGTACAGTGAGCTCCTTTGAAACAACTGTGTCCCCAGCACGGAGGAGGCCAGCTTTGCCTCCCCGGGTGTTGATTGTTCAGACAAGTTGGGATAGAGCCATGGTCTTCTCTGGACTTTTATTTTGCAAGTTGCCAGCTGTAAAATCATCTTGTTTTTAGGAAAGCGTGAGATGACAAAGAAGCTTCCTTTAGGGGCTCCCGCAAACAGAGCACTGAGTCCTCTCCCCATCTTTGTCCCCCGAATCCCAACCCAGCCAGCAGGGCGTTGCAGGCAGACCCTCTCCAGGCCTGAATTTCTGAGCCCCGGGAGGAGGATGGAATTGCATTATCTCTCCCCTAAAGGCTGAATTTTAAATCCTTTTTCGTTTGCAGATTTTTTTTTCTGTTTTTCTCTTTTCACCCCATCCCAAAGATGAATCCTCCCTCCTTTGTGTCAAGAGCCCCTGTACAGGGACACAGTTCTATCTTTCAATGGGAGTTCAAAATCACATCACCTGGGCAATAGCCTGCATTTTCAAAATGTCCACGCAGCACAATTGCTGGGCAGCTTGAAGTGGTCAGGTGGACTTGTGTCCCGAATCCTGCCGCTTCACTGCAATCCACAGTTACCACGCAGGCTCCCAGTTTTAGTTAATGCAGTGAGCTCAGCAAGGCACAGGGTGACCGCTGGCCTTCACCGTCTCTGAACTCCCACCTCCAGTGCGTGCTCAAATTATTCATTAAAATGCTGCTCTGGAACGCTGTGTCTACACCCTGTTAGATGTGTCTGGCTCCTAGTCGTCCCCAGATAAAGACCAGTTGAATGGAGAAATTATTTCTTCAAGTATTCATTCTTTAATGGACTTGCTTATTTGGTCAGAAGGGACATTGAGCAGAGTATAAAGGACATAATACATTTTGATATTAAGTGGAATGTTTTGTTGTATGACTTGAAAAAAGAAAAGTGGTGGAACAAATACAACAAGAGCTATATCCCACTTCTGAGCGCTGGGTTTAAGTGTGATGGTCATATTATTCTTAGATCTTTTTCTGTAATTTGTAGCTTCTCTTAAGAACATTTACTCAATGAGCTGGAAGGCCCTGTAGGCTGTCAGTGTGACAGTGGGTAGACATTTAGTAAAGGAATAGCAGGTGGGGACTGGGCATCGTGGTGCCCATTACATCCTGGTCTTGTACCATCCGCTGGTGTCCTCTGGAATCCTTCATGGCCCCCCCATGTTATCATTCCTGCATCTCAAAGACAGTAAAACTAAAGCCCAGAGTGTCCAAGTCACTCGCCCAAGGTTATACAAGTTAAATTAGGCAGAGACGAGGTTCAAATTCAGCCCACAATGACTTCAATTTTTTTTTTAGTATTTTTCCATATTTCTTAAAATTGAAGTGAAAATTATATAACATACAATTAGCGTGCAGTTCAGTGGCATGTAGTGAACCCCCATCTTGCTGTTGCCAACCACCACCCCTTTCTAGTTTCAAAACTTCTTCAGCACTCTAGAAAAATACCCCATGCCCATGAATTAATCACTCCCTTATCCCACTCTCCCAGACCCTCCGCTTCCAATGTCTAGTCTGGGTACATCACATAGACAGAATCGAATAATATGCGACCTCTTGTGTTGAACATAATATTTCCAAGTCTCATTACATGGTAGCAGGTGTCCAGACTTTGTTCTTCTTCATGGCTGAATAATATTCCACCCCATGGATATACCACATTTTGTCTATCCATTCATCCATTGAGGGACATTGGGGCTGTTTCGATCTTCTGTTATTAGGAACAATGTAACAAACATTTGTGTGTAAATTTCTCTGTGTACAGGCGGCCTCATTTCTCCTGGAATTCCCAGGTCATATGGTAACTAGCGGTTTCACCCCCAGAGGAACTGCCAAACTGTTTTCCGTAAGGGCTGCGCCACCATTTTAATCTAAAAATCCCTGTACTTCATACGTCTTGCAAGGCAGTAGACTTTTCATTAAGTTCATTGCTGCAGAAAGAGTTAAGAAGAGTCTTCTCAGGTAACTATAATCAACCCCCAGGGACTTAACTCAACTTCGGAGAGCAGCTGAAATAGCCGGCAGGCATCTAGACCCTGTTATTTCTGTCCCCGCGCTTCCCGCGCCCGCCCTGCTCTCGCTCCGTATTACCCAAGCATGGAGGATGGGTGGCCTAGAAACCTGGCGGGAGGCAGCGAGGGGGATAATTTTGCCTGCCACAAGTGCCGGCTGGAACTTCCAGGCGCTGTCACCTCTGCTCTCTCACGGGAGTCCTGCAGAGCCCCGGAGGGAAGGGGGGAAGGCACACAGGATGAGGAAACTGAGTCCCAGAGAGGTCACTGGGCTGGGCCAACATCCCAGAACTTGTTTGTACACAGCTGAGGCCAGAATCTGGTCTTCCTGTGTCTCCATCAGCTGCGGCCGCTAATTCCTTCACCTTCAGGAAAACTCAAAACAAAACAAAAAACCCTGGAGGTGAGCAATCCCTTTAAAGCAGTGATTTTCAACGGGTGTGCCATGAACATCTTTAAAGATCATCAAATTAGTCTCAAAAGACGTTCAAGGCACAGTAAGTATATTCTTTCACTCTTTTTTTTTTGATCAATATCCTTTAAATGTCCATGAGATTAAAAAAAAAAGTGGAAAAATTGCTTTAAAAAGCTCACAATTTTCTTTTTCTACAAACAGTACAACTCTGAAAACTGGTCAGCTGTAAAAATCTTGATGCCAGAGTTTCTTTAAAAATATTTCAACCCCTTTGGGGAGAAAGTTTTGGAGACTCTATCGCATATAAATTAACATGGGTGAAGCATGGGCTACTTATTTTATGGACACGAGTCCACTTCATTCTCTATCTGGCAACTCTCCTGTGTCACTTCCCTTGGAGCAAATGATTACTTGATTCCATTGTATGTAGAAAAGGGGGTAGATCGTGTTGCCTGGTGGAGAGGAGGAGACCAAGACTTGGAGACATTAAGTCACATGTCCAAAGTCTCCCATTTTGGAGCAGGGGCTACTGGCTTCCAATTTTTCTAACTCTAGACAGAGGTATTATTCCAGCATGTCCCAGGTGGGAGACTTGTCATGTGTCAGAAAACACAAAAGACTTAGATCACAAGCCCACGTTCCAAAAGGCTGTGACTGCATAAACCACAGCGGCCGTGTGTGTGGTTACACTTCACGTCTCCATCTGCAGTTGGAGGAACTCGGCGTCCATGCAGTGCTTCCCCGCAGCTGCAGGGGGCTGGAGGCCGCCATTCTTGGAATCCTTACCAGCTGAGCCAGCAACCCGCCTTTGCATTGCCACTCACCACTTCCTGGTCATCCTTTCGAAGGCAGGGAAGGCCCCACCACCCAGAATCAAGGATGGGAAAGAGGAATTTTAAGCATGTCCTTCCTGCTTCGTGCAGATCTAAAGACAGAAAGGATTGCACAAGCCATAACCAGCCACTACAGAGCGAGTTCTCCACGAGGTATCTCGATTAGAGTGGACCCACCAGATAAGTGGGTGGGCAGGATGGTTGGAAGGACCCAGATCACTGGTCTTTTAGCCCAGCCTTGCCGTTGTTTACCTGGGAATTTCTCTTTTCCTCTATGGCCCCTTTTCCTGATTGCAAACAGTGAGAAGGGTCTAATAAAGATTATTGTCTCCTAGAGAGGTTCTTAGAGCAGGTCTTGTGGACCCAGTAATAGAGATGGGGGGAAAAAAAATCCCTATGTTGATGGCTGTGCACAGTGGCTCAGCAGAACTGGCTCTGTGACCTGCCTTGGGCACCCCCACCCCATGCCAATGCAGGGCATTGCAATCTTCAGGAGGCCTCTACTACCCCTTCTAGGAGGAGATGTTGGGGTGTGCCCAGGTCAGCACAGACAAGTTGGGGGCTCCTATATTTTTCACCATCTCTTGAAAAATTGCTCTAAGGTCCTTCAGTAACCCAATCTAACCGTGTTTTCCCCGAGGAAATGATTGAATGCCTGGTGTTCCTTTTGTACATTTCTCTTTGCAAAACATCAGCTCATTTAACCCTCCCCACAATCCTGATCACACTGCCATCAGCTCCAATTTGTAGCTAAGGAACTAGGGGATCAGGATTCCCCCCAAGGTCCCACAGCCATCATGTCAAAAGATAGAATTTGACCCACGCCTGCCTACAAAAGGACCGTGTTGCCCTACCTCCTGATGCATCTTCTTAAAAAAACCATCTTATAATCAAACTGATACAACCACTTTCATCTTTGAATAAAACTGGCACCCCTCTAGTAAGTCAACATGTTTGACTCGTGCTCTAAATAATGTCAGATTAAGAAAATGAAATCTGATCATCTATCACTTCCCTTGGAGCAAATGATTACTTGATTCCATTGTATGTAGAAGAGAAACATTTTTGACTTAAAAAAAGAAAGAATAAAAACCACAAAACAGAACTCCCTCTTCCCAGTCAAGAGTTACTTCTTCTTTTCCAGTAAATGCCCTCTTTAAGATTTTGCAAGCTCATTTCACGATCTTCTTTTCTCTCTCTCTCTCTCTTTCAGTATCTTTCCAAATTTAGAAGTTAGATGTATAAGGTTATTATTTGCAAGGTCATCCTTTTTTAAAGACATGTATGAGGCCCTTCCAGGTTTAGGGGTGAGAGCTTGTGATCCTTCATGGCAGATTTCTGGGTGTTGGTGATTATTACTGCTTTGCCTCCAAGTTTTTAATACATTAACTTATCTAAATATTCCTCAGCACATACTCCCTAATTTAAGAAAAATGTGAGATGTTGGGAAATGTTTCCAAGAATAGCGCGAAGGATTAGCCAGCCTAGAGAACTAGACTTTAAGAGGAAATAGAGTGTGTTCACCAATTCAATTATGATATTTGCTGACTGGGTGCTCGGCGCGTGAGGGTGAGATGGAAGCAAACAGCAGGTGCCTTTGAAGTTACAGGCTAACCTGTAAAACCCATATAAAGGCAGATAATTATAACACTGGGCTGTGCACCTGGGGGAAAAAAAAAACAGACAAAGTTCAGGGGCTGCCCAGAGGGAGGGTTTAACTCCACAAGGAAATATTTCAATCATGGCTTTCAATGATAGGACATTTCTAATACTATGATTATATTCTTTCTTAATTGTATGGCGCTCTGTTATTATTTATTCCCCCACGCCGAACAAATATAATTACTATATACCCTTTTCATTATCAGCCCTCACTCTTCTTAATAAAAACGGTGGTTGGTGGTTTCGAGGAAAAATTTTAATGCGATGCCGTTTTCTTATCCAGAATTTAAATTTTTTTTTTTTCTGTTTTTCTTTTTTGGGTTTTTTTTTTTGGGGGGGGTGGTTTTTTTTTTTTTTGTCCTTATCCTTTGACTAAGGAAAAGATAATACCCCTCGGGCCCTCTGGCAGTGGGTGCTGATTTGACAGTGCCCACTTCGGGAGCCGCTCAGGACCGGATCAAGTCCCCCAGGGGAGGCTGGCTCTTCCCACTGCCTGGTGGCCTTTAAAGGCCATATTGCCTTTTATCAACCAATCCTCGGATGTTCTCTCAGCATTTCCAGTGAGAGCACTTTGCTATAGAAGCCAGTAAGTTTGTTATCTCCTTTTTTTGTTGTTTGTTTCCCGATGTCCTGACAGCACAACCAATCTTCGGAATCCTTGAAAAGAAAAAAATATATATATTACTGAACCAGATTCGATCACAGAAGCTTTTAACATCTGAAATCCCGGGAAGCTAATTAGTGCGTCCTTTTAAGATGGCTTCCTGCATTTTGATACACACACAGGCTTGGGTTTCAAATGCAGCTGGCGGTCTGCCATGAGTCAGGCAGGTCATCCCGGCTCTCAGGAACACCGAGCTCCTGCAGCAGGCTGTGGAGGCAGGGCAAGTGTGTCCCCTCCCCTGGACAGCACATGATGGGGCTCTGTCACCACAGAGCAGGTGGAGGCCAGGCGCTGGCTTCCTCGCAGTTAGTTGTACCCTCTCGAACTTCTCCATTGCCCTGATGTTGTTCTTTTTTTGCTATTTCCCCACTTGACCATTGGCCTTTAGGGAGCAGGAACGGTGTGTGTGTCCCAGAGATTTGCATGGTCCTTGGCACGCAGGAGACATGTAATAGATGTAGCTGCTGTAGCGTAGAAAGCATGAAATTCAGAGTTGTTCAAAGATACGTGATTTTACAGTGCGCAGCCCTCTGGAACCTGCGTCCAAGTTACCGTATTTTGCTGTGTATAACGTGCCATGTTCTTGCCCCAAATAAGTATGCGCTTTACACATGGGTAGCACTGATTCCGTATCTGTATACATATTTTTAATTCTTTATGTTTATACCTTAAAAGCATATCTCTTTCTTGTACAGTCATATGTTTAAAAAAAATATTAAAATTTCTCTGTAATATAAATAACAAGTACCTAACTATACCCGAGTAAAAATTTGAATGAGAACAATTAAATGAAATATTTTTTTTTTCCCTTGAAGGTTTGGGGAAAAAACATGGGTGCACATTATACACAGGGGCATTTTATACCCGGCAAAATACAGTGTACTTCAGAGCCCTGTATGGCTGCTCTGGGCAGCAGGGCCCTTAAAGGCCTTTAAAGACTTTAGGCCCTTCCTACAATACAAAGACTATCCGACCACTTTGGCACCTGTAATACCTAACTGAGTGTCTGGCTGAGAGAGGCCCTCTGGAAATAGCTGTTCCTCACTGAATTACCGTATGGCCTGGGTTTGGGATGTCTACTCTGAGAAGGAATCTGTAGATCCTCCCAGAGTGGGTTTTTTCCCTCCTCCAGAGTCAGGCAACCTCACTGCCATTGGCAAAGACAGACTAGAAAAGATGGGATATTTACTACGTGTGTGTGTGTGTAAAAATACCAGGGAAATATAAAATTTGAACTCACATGCCTTCATAAATCTATCTCATTGCATTGGAGAGACATCCAGGATTCTAGAACAATATTCCCCAGCACAAAAATGATCATGAATCCCACGTGTGCCCAGGCCTCTGGTGTCACTGCAGAAGGAACCCTATTGGTTCATATTATCTGCTCCTCTTATCCTCCTGAGGCACATGGAAATGGCACATATCTGGGGCAGGGAATCCTCTATGCACCATCTTAGAAGCATAAACATGCTTGGTGTGTTTGGGGTACAGCTGTTTGCTCATTAGGATGGTTCACAGAGGTCTCTTCACCCATCCTCATGCCTGACCCAAAGAGTGAACAGGCAGGGAGGGGCTCAGAAGCTCAGTGTGGTCCGAACCAGCTGAAGGGTGGCCCTGGAGGCCTCATAAGCATCTTGCCCGGCTCAGTCGTCAATGACACAAAAAGAGATTGGTGCTCATGACACCCACAGTCAAAGCCATTGGGGGAAAAAAGTACTTCCTAGAAAACAAGGCCCTCCTCTTGAAAAATTTAAAGAAATAAAAAAAAACCCCACCCAGTGAAACCTTGGAATCAAGTTGAAGGTTCAACAGCGGGGGAAGGATGGCCTAAATCACAGAGGGCCCACTTAATGGAATATTAGGCAGCCACTAAAAGAAAATGACAGGTGGAGAAAATACTCAAGGATAGAAGGTTTCATGACAAAGCAGGGTTCAAAATAGAAGATGGCTCGGCACCTGTGGCTCAATCGGCTAAGGCGCCAGCCACGTACACCTAAGGTGGCGGGTTCGAATCCCCAGCCCGGGCCCGCCAAACAACAATGATGGCTGCAACCAAAAAATGGCCGGGCGTTGTGGCAGGTGCCTGTGGTCC
>CAUYQV010108074.1:0-17910 GCA_963574575.1 Galagoides demidoff
AAGTAATACTTCAGAGAAAGCGGTGGTGGGGTGGATAACCACATTTGAGAGCAATGTTTTTCAACCTTTTTTTCCTCATAGTACACTTGAACCTATAGGTAAACTTCTGCAGCACACTTAAGTTGATCTAAAAAAAAAAAAGAGTAAATGAAAGAATATACTTACTGTGCTTTGAATTTCTTTTTCTGCAACACAAGTGGGCCAGATTCTGTAGAAGTCACAGCTTTTCTATCAGGACATACTATTCTAGACTTTGCAAAAGGCAGTAGTTTTTTCTTTGTCAGAGGGATTCAGCATTGTACATAAATCTGCTTACATTGTTTCAGGAAACATTACAAGTAAAATCAAAACGAGGCCCTTGAATTTTGGTGGGGCTTACAAGTATCAATAATTCCTACTGATGGCAGCCATAACCCCAGAAGATTTTTGTTTGTTGTTTTTATTGTTTGGGATTCAATGAGGTACAAAGAATTAGGTTACACTGATTGCATTTGTTAAATAAATTCACTCTTATAATTGTGTCCTGCTCCTAAGAGGTGTACCATATACTGTGACCCCTGAATCCCCTTCCTCCTTCCCTCTTCCCACTTCTTCATTCCCCTACCCCCATCCCCCCGACTTTGTATTAGATCATCTACTGCCTTCATATTAGAATTGAGTACATTGGATTCTTGCTTCTCCATTCTTATGATGCTTTACCAAGAAGAATGTGTTCTACCTCAATCCAGGTTAATAAAAAAGATGTAAAGTCTCCATCCCTTTTAATAGCTGAATAGTATTCTATGGTATACTTATACCACAACTTGTTAATCCATTCCTGAATTGGTGGGCATTTAGGTTGTTTCTGCATTTGGGCAATTGTAAATTGAGCTGTGATAAACAGTCTAGTGCAAATATTCTTATGATACAATAACTTTTTCTCTTCTGGGTAGATGCCTAGTAATTGGATATCAGGATCAAATGGGAGGTCTAATTTGAATTGTTTAAGGTTCTCTCTACTTCTTTCCAAAAAGGTTGTATTAATAGTCCCACCAGAAGTGTAAAAGTGTTCCCTTCTCTGCACATCCATGCCAGCATCTGCAGCTTTGTGATGTGGGCCATTTTCTCTAGGGTTGGGTGATATCTCAGGGTTTGATTTGCATTTCTGTAATGATTAGGAACAATGACCTTTTTTTTCATGTTTGCTAGCCATTTGTCTGCCTTCTTTAAAGAAGGTTCTATTCATGTCTTTGCCCAGTGATATATGGGGTTGTTGCCTCTTCTTTTGTTGATTAATTTGAATACTAGATCCTAGTATCAAGCTTTTGTCCAATGTATAATATGCAAATATCTTTTCCCATTCTGAAGGTTGTCTATTTGCTTTGATTGTTGTGTCCTTAGCTATACAGAAGCTTTTTGGATTAATTAAGTCACATTTGTTTATTTTTGTTGTTGTGCAATTGCTACTGAAGTCTTCTTCATAAAATCTTTCCCCAGGCCGATATCTTCAAATGTTTTCCCCACACTTTCTTTGAGAATTTTTATTGTTTCAGCCCTTAGATTTAAATATTTAATCCATCTTGAATCAATTTTTGCAAGTTGTGAGAGGTATGGGTCTAGGTTCAGTCTTTTACATGTGGTTATCCAGTTTTCCCACCACCATTTATTGAATAAGGATCCTTTTCCCTAGTGTATGCTCTTGTTTGATTTATCAAAGATCAGGTGGCTATAAGATGTTAGTTTCATCTCATGATTTTCTGTTCAGTTCCAAGTGTCTATATCTCTATTTTTGTGCCAATGCAGCTGTTTGACCACTATGGCCTTGTAGTATAGCCTAAAGTTTGGTAGACTGAAGCCCTCAGCTTTGTTTTTATTACTAAGAATTGCCTTGGCTATATAGAGTTTTTTTCTGGTTTTATACAAAATGAAAAATTATTTTTCCCAAATCTTGAAAGTATGATGTTGATATTCTAATGGGGATTGCATTGAATCTGTATATTGCTTTGCAAAGTATAGACATTTTAACATTGTTGATTCCTCCCAGTCATGAGCACGGTATGTTCTTCCATTTGTTAATATCTTCTACTATTTATTTTCTTAGGGTTTTAGAATTTTCACTATAGAGGTCACTCACCTCTTTTGTTAGGTACATTCCTAGGTCTTTCATTTTTTTAAAGCAACTGTGAAGGGAATTGTGTCCTTGATTAGCTTCTCAATCTGGCTGTTTCTGTCATATACAATGGCTACTGATTTGTGTACATTGATTTTATATTCTGAGACATTACTATATTTTTTGATCACTTCCAGGAATTTTGTGGTTGAGTCTTTAGGGTTCTCTAAGAATAAGATCATATCATCAGCAAAGAGCTAGAGTTTGACCTCTTCGTCCATTTGGAGGCTCTTTATTTCCTTCTCTTGCCTGATTGTATTGGCTAGAAAGTCCAGCACTATGTTGAATAGTAGTGGTAATAGGGGACACCCTTTTTTGGTTCTAGTTCTAAGTGGAAAAACTTTCAGTTTTACTCCATTCAATATTATATTAGCTATGGGTTTGTCATAGATGGCTTTGATCAGCTTAAGAAATGTACCACCTATGCCTATAGTCTTAAGTGTTCTAATTAGAAAAGGATACTGAATTTTATTGAATACTTTTCCTGCATTTATTGAGAGGATCATATGGTCTTTGTTTTTGCTTCTGTTGATATAGTGAATTATGTTTATGGATTTGTGTATGTTAAACCAGCCTTAGAATGAAACCTATGTGATTATGATGTATGATTTTTTTAATGAGAAGCTATAATCTATTGGCTAGCACTTTATTGAGATTTTTTTGTATCTATATTCACTAGTGAAATTTGTTTGAAGTTCTCCTTTTTAGTTGGGTCTTTTCCTGATTTTGGTATCAGGGTGATGTTTGCTTCATAGAACATATTGGAGAAGATTCCTTCCCTCTCAATTTTTGGAATAGTTTCTTCAGTATGGGTGAACTATCTATCATCATTCTTCTTTGAATGTTTGATAGAATTTTGGTGTGAAGCCATCTAGACCAGGGCATTTTGTTGTTGTTGTTGGGAGATTTTTTTTTTAATTGTTTCTTTGATGTCAGTGCTTGAAATTGGTCTGTTCAGGAGACCTATTCTTCTTGGTTATGTCTAGGGAGAGGATGTGATTCCAGATATCGACCCATTTCCTCCACATTGTCAAATTTCTGGGCATAGATTTTCTTGTAGTATTCAAAGATGATCTCTTATAGCTCTGTTGTCATTTCCCCTTTATCATTTCTGACTGAGGTTATTAGAGAGTTTACTTTTCTATTGCTAGTTAATCTGGCCAAAGGTTTATTGATTTATTTATTTTTTTTTGAAAAATCACCCTTTTGTTTCATTAATTTTCTGAATGATTTTTTTTTTGTTTTCAATTTCATTAATCTCTGATTTAATTTTGGTTATTTCTTTTCTTCTGCTGGGTTTAGGATTATATTGTTCTTCTTTTCCAGTTCCCTAAGATGGCTCATGAGTTTGTTGATGACATCTCTTTCTGTTTTTCGAATGTAGGCATCTAATGCAGAAATTTCTGTCTTAGGACTACTTTTGCTCTATCTCACAGGATTTGGTAACTTGTGTCTTCATTGTTGTTATGGTTGAGGAATTTAACAATTGCCACTTTTATCTTTTCCTAAACCCAACTATTATTCAGCATAAGGTTGCTTAATTTCCATGCCTTTGTGTGGGGATGAACTTTTTGTTGGAGTTGAGTTCCACCTTTTTTGCCTTGTAGTGTGATAAGAGACAAAGTATAATTTCTATTCTTTTAATTATTCTGAGGTTTGATTTGTATCCTAGGATGTGATCTATTTTGGAGTATGTGCCAAGGAGTGGTGAGAAAAATATATATTCTTTAGCTTTGGGATGATGTGTATTGTATATGTCTATTAATCCTATTTGTTCTAGGGTCACATGTAAGTCCTTTGTATTTTTGTTTAGTTTCTGTTCAGAGGATCTGTCCAGTTCTGTCAAAGAACTGGGTGTAAATTCCCTGGCGCTTATGGTACTATGAGATATCATATTGCTGAGATTCATCAAGACCTGTTTCATAAATCTGGAAGGATTCATTTGGGTGCATAGTTTCCTTGACCAGTATGAAGTGTCTGTCTTTATCTTTCTTAACTTCAGTTGCCTTGAATTGCTTGTATCTGAGAATAAGAATGTAATCACTCCTTTCTCCAGATTTCCATTTGCTTGAAATACCATTCTCCATCCCTTAACTCTGACTCTTGATTTGTCCTTCAAGGCTAGGTGTGTTTTTTGGAGACAGAATATGGATGGTTTGTGCTTTTTTCATCCAATCAGGCAGCCTGTGCCTCTTTAGTGGGGAATTCAATCTATTGTCATTTATTCAGAGGATTTATAAGTGTAGTGGAGTTCTATTCATCTTATTTTGTGAAAGTCTTTTGTGTAGTTTTATTCTTTGTACCACTGTGAAAGCTAAGTTTTGACTTTTAGTTTCTGGATGTTTACTTTGGTGGTGGTCTACTGTGATGTTCAGTATTGAGAATAGGTGTAAGTATTTCCTGTAGAGCTGGTCTTATTGTGGCAAATTTCCTCAGTGTTTGTATTTCTGCAAAAGATTTAATTTCTCCATTAATTTTGAAGCTTAGTTTAGCAGGATACAGAATTTTGACTTGAAAATTGTTTTATTTAAGAATGTTGAGTAAGTAACATTGGAAAAATTCAGTTAAAAAGTTTGCTGTCGGCTCGGCGCCTGTGGCTCAATCGGCTAAGGCGCCAGCCACGTGCACCTAAGGTGGCAGGTTCAAATCCCCAGCCCGAGCCCGCCAAACAAACAATGATGGCTGCAACCAAAAAATGGCCGGGCGTTGTGGCGGGCGCCTGTGGTCCCAGCTACTTGGGAGGTGGAGACAGGAGACTCGCTTGAGCCCAGGAGTTGGAGGTTGCTATGAGCTGTGATACCATGGCACTCTACCCAGGGGGATAGCTTGAGGCTCCGTCTCAAAAAAAAAAAAAAAAATTGTAATACTCAATATATACCAATAACATTTATTGTGGTATCTTGTATCTCTTGTAATTGCAGAAGTCAAACATGACTTGAGTATTACAATTTCAATACAGTGTTTTCCTTTCCTAAAATGTATATACTTTTTTTTTTGCACCCTCTGTATATTAAGATTACAGGGGCTTAATATTTAGATGGAGTAGAATAAATGGCCTAGATAGAAACACTATAGAATCTTTTGTAGTGTTCACTACAGAACACTGGGTCTATCCATCCCAATCTTCATTCCAGTTACTGATTTAACTGTTACCTTAATTGGAGAATGGACTTAACATTCAGGTGTCTGCATTATGGATTTTTATTTGCTCCTCTAGTAAAGCTCACAGCATAAGAATTATTTTCCATTGTTGAAACACACTCCCATCTCTACCACATTGTTATGGGGCACTTAAGAGATTTTTCCAGGCTAATTATATCTCCATTTTTACCATATTCCCATGTAGGAGGCAACATCGCTTTTCATGTTTCACTTAACCCTAAGGAGCCCAGCAGCGATGAGCACTACACAGAAAGACAAGCAGCATGGCCCAACTTACAGCCATTTTGGCATAGATAATATACTTGCCATCAAGATCAACAGCATGATGTTATGTGATTTACTGTCTTCTCTGTGATCAGGATCAGATAGGATCTCTGAGAAAAGGGTTATTTTACAGTTTCTTAAAATTTTAACTCTCCTCAAATATTGACCAATTATAAAAGAGAGACCTAGCGATAAAGAATGTATGGCCTTCTGATTTCAAAATCCTTTCACTAAAAGTGTTGCAGCAGAGAAAGAGGAAACTTTTCTTTTCTCATTTTAATAAAAAGATTTGTTATATAAAATTTGGACTCAGTCAAAAGGCAACACTTAAAGACTTTGAAGGCCACAAGTTTCCTTCTCAAGGCCACAGATGCATGGGCTCCATGGATCCTCCTGCCTCTGACTCCTAAGGAGCTGGGACTATAGGTGGTCCCCACTGCATCCAGCTAATTTTTCTAGTTTTAGTAGAAAAAGGATCTCATTTGTGCTCAGGCTGGTCTTAAATTTCTGACCTCCAGTAATTCTCAGCCTCCCAGAGTGCTAGGATTACAGGCATGAACCACCACTCCCAGCCAACTACTATATTTTCATGAGGCTAAGTACCAATATCAAAGCAAAATAACTCACTCATAGTAAATGACAAATCGAACTTGGGAGGCAGGAATTGAATTTGTATTTCTCAACCCAAGCTGCTACTGAACACTGCCTCTCAGGGGATCGTTATTTACAAAACAACAACAAAGATTTGTGAGTGAAAGAAAGGAAACCTCCAACTGACCTCCTCTTCTAGGACCAAAAGAGCAAAACAGCAACACGGGAACAAGGGAACGGTAACCAGATGTCATAGAGGAAGAGGATGGGGGCATGCTGCCACTCACCTCAAATCCCTCGTGATATCTACATATAATTTGAGAGCTCAAAAAAACTTTAGCACTTTGTTTTCTTCTTGCAAGTGTGATCTAAAAGCTAGTTAACTGTGTATGTGCAGCTACTGTATTGTGTTCAGGATAACAACCACAAAAGAGGATCCTGAGCTACCTCCTTATTTTTAAAAAAAACTTCCGCCATTTTACTTGCTTTTAGCTTTCTTTAGTTAAACAGGAGTTTTACTTAGCCAGGATTTTAACTCTGCTTTAGTGCACAGGACCAGTGTTCTTTTATGTCTTTTTGAAGGTATAGTGAAGTAATTAGAAAACTAAACAAACAATGCCTCAAACGCTGCTCCTTCTTCCCCAACCCTTCTAGGTTCTCTCACTCGGGCACTATTGATCACATCCCACTTTCATTCCCTGGGACCTCACAATTCCTGGGGGAAGGGATGGGATGTAGCGTCATATTCCAGTTCCAACAATATTTAACTTTTAATCTTCATTTGCTGTTTTCTTTTGTATTACCACAAACTTATCAACTACAAAAGAGAATTTTACAGTCTCTACTTTTGAACTCTTAGGAAAACATATTCTTGAGGGTAGCAGATCCTCAGAGAAAAACTAGAGAAAATTTCCTCGAAGCCCTACTTAGTAAGAAAGAACCTTTGATACTAGGATTAGCATCCGGCCGGATTCCTCACTTGACTTCTGAATAAAAGGCAACAACATACTGAGGAAAAAAGTGATGATGTAGATTCTGAAAAACAAACTAAAAAACCTGAGTGACCCACAAAGCATCGATTTCCTAGGTTTGGGGATGCAAAATGTGGTCCCTGGACCAGCAGCATCTGCAAACTCAGGAAAGCTTGCTAGAAATGCAGAATCTCAGACCCCACCCCACACCCACGTGCAATAATCTGTGGTTTACCAAGTTCCAGAGGATGAAAATGCACAGTGAAGTCTGAGAAGCACTGTTTGAGGCCACTACCTGCTTCTTTCATCCTGTCCAGAATTAGTTGAAATAATTATATCTGGAGGCACTAACACTAATTTCTTTTAAAAAAAGAATCAATAAAGCCTTAGATAAACATTTTAATGATATATAAACCTGCTTTGGAGCTAAATAAATTATACAAAAGGCAGCCTTTTTTTTTTTTGGCAACAGGATCTACCTCCCTCTTTTGCCTAG
Organism: Galagoides demidoff; assembly: GCA_963574575.1. NCBI lineage: Eukaryota > Metazoa > Chordata > Mammalia > Primates > Galagidae > Galagoides > Galagoides demidoff. The sequence goes on from CAUYQV010108074.1 coordinate 7,634, forward strand.
CCTGGAGTACAGTGATGTCATCATGGCTCACAGTAACCTCAAACTCCTAGATTCTAGGGATCCTCCTGTCTCAGCTTCCAGAGGAGCTGGGACTGCAAGGGTGCCACCAAGCCTGGCTGAAAAAGGTGCCATGCTTCAAGCAGTCTAGTTGATTGAAGCACCACCAAGCTGCAAAAGAAGGCTTAATAAATGCTGATAATCAAAATGAATGTCCTACATTCACATGGCACTTAATATTATAAAACTCAATTCTTTGCTTTGGGTCTTTTAAGAACCTCACAAGGGAGTGATATCTGATGATCCATGCTTATGTGTAATTTTACTTCAGAATTTTTTGATTATTAAGACTTGCCAGGGAAGAACCACTTTTAATTAAAAACAAAGCCTATCTTTGCCAATATAAATGACGGATTATATCATCAATTCCTGACTGTATTACAAGGTGCTTACTGAATGAAATGACCTATCTCCACCACTTACCCCCTCACAAAAGAATGGTAGGATTTTGGTGCCTCATAGTGGAAAAGGAGTAACTAGATTAGAACAGCCTAGAAAAAAGTATAATGGCCATGTATTTTGATTCTATATATTTTTTGAATCCTAGATGGTCCATGAGGTTGAATCCAAACTCTAAGAAAGTATAATAAATGTGGACATACACTCTCTCAATAATTGAACTATTTCCTATTCTCAGGCCAAAGCTCCCTCTATAATTTGAAAATAATCTCCCCCTCCCCTAAAATACAAAAGTATAGTTTAAACCAGTTCACTGCTGCCCCCAAACAATACAACATCCTTAAGCTGGCTGGGTGCAGTGGCTCACCCCTATCATCCTAACACTCTGGGAAGCTGAGACAGGTAGATTGCCTGGCAGAGGAGTTCAAGACCGGCCTGAGCAAGAGTGAGATACCATTTCTACTAAAAATAGAAAAACTGGCTTGGCGCCTGTGGCTCAATCGGCTAAGGCGCCAGCCACGTACACCTAAGGTGGTGGGTTCGAATCCCCAGCCCGGCCCACCAGACAACAATAATGGCTGCAACCAAAAAAAAAATGGCCGGGGGTTGTGGTGGGCGCCTGTGGTCCCAGCTACTTGGGAGGCAGAGGCAAGAGACTAGCTTGAACCCAGGAGTGGGAGGTTGCTATGAGCTGTGATGCCATAGCACTCTACCCAGGGGGATAGCTTGAGGCTCCGTCTCAAAAAAAAAAAGAAAAAAAAGAAAAAAAGAAAAACTAGCCAGGCATCGTGATGGGTGCCTGTAGTCCCAGCTACTCAGGAAGGTGAAGCAAGAGGATCACTTAAGCCCAAGAATTTAAGGTTGCTGTGAGCTATAATGCCATAGCACTCTACCCAGGGTGACAGAGTGAGACTTAGTCTCCAAAAAAAATTTAAAAAAACAAAAGAAACCTAAACCATCATCACATTAAGTTCTACCATATCAAAACAGAGGATCTGAACTTTAGAGAATTTAAAGAAATTCACCATTTGAATAACTATGGACAAGTTTGTTACTCTGGGCTAGACATCTGTTATCTCTCTTTTATCCTTTATCCTAGGATAAAAAGCATTCCTAATGTCACCTTCCTAGCTATAAAGGCTCATGAGGTTATATATAATACAGGACACAGGAAACAAAGGACAACTGAGAGCTTCTGAGACCAGCACCCCTGTGTTTTAAATAAACACAATCTTTTCAAAGTAACGTAATGGGTATCCAAGTAAGGAAAAAAATATACAGGAAAAAATGCTCACAAAGGACCCAATACACATTTTAAACCTCAAGCACAACAAAGGAAACCAGACTCACGTGAGGGGAATAGCATTTGTTTTTGATTGTCTTCTGCTTTTCAGGGCCCGAAGTCTATCACCTTGTGTCACTCCATTGATTTCGTCGTCATCACTGTACTGTGTAAGTAAAAAGACACTGAGCTAATGATTGAAGTTGCACTCATTAATGCAGCAAAGCACAGTGGCTACCTGCTCATACAAACACACAAATCAGCACATACATACAGACACATCAAATTTCTGCAGAACTCTGACATGTATTTCTCCTTTCAAAATTAAGCTACTGATTACGTTTCGAGGCAACCAAGTTGACTTTCAGAGACACAGAACCCAACAGCACTCTTGTTAGAAAACACAGACAGTGAAGAGGCATGTGGATTTATAATTGTGAAAACAATCTACTAAACATTTCACAATCCACTTACCACCACTTAATTTAGTAGTGCTACCCCCTAAACTCTTGGCTCTTTAAAAGCCTTCTCTCAATCAGCTGTCCTGAAATGGGAATAAGGGGTGAGGGAGGGCCCGGGAACACCTAGGTTTACCTAAGAGCTGACATCACAGCCTTCTTTTTTCTACCCATACCTAGTTTACAACTGACACACAACCTTGTTTTAACTATTTTGAATAAAAAGTTCCTAGAGAGGGTTACAAATATAAAAAACTGTGTGACGATAATCCCTCAAAATGTGCTTTATTATTTTCACCTACAGTTTGCTCCATGCCCTAAAAGGTTCTCAACAGCAGTTACAGCAACAACAATAGCCTGACCAGCATGATTCGATTACCGGTTCGGGTTCTTGCTTGTCTCGGTTCTCGACCCCATTTATTGAAATGTCATCAACAGCAGAGAGGAGTCGGGAGAAGGCTGCTCTGTGTTGTCCATTCTCCTGTCCCCTTAACTTTTGACGAAAATAGTCACCTTCCAGCCACAGACTTGTTTGTTTCCTAGAGCATTTAAATAACATCAAAACATAGCTTTCCAGAAAGATAAACAAACAACTGTTTGTTTCCTACCAGACTGTTATTAGAGATAAAGGAAAATTCCACTTCCTATCAGTTTCCAGACCCATGTGTTCCCTGTGGAATGACAAAAGCTTTCTATCTACTTACATCACCAAAAATTGTTGCTGAGGCCCAATCACTGAGCCAGGTCTACAGATTCTGACCCATGCTATGGTCTCAGCTGCTGTCATCCTGTAATGCTTCATGATGTAGCAGGATATCAGAGTGCCTGTGCGACCAAGGCCAGCTAGGAAAAGAAACAAACCAATGAAACCTGTTCTTACATACACCTGAATTTTGGTGTTCTCACATACACCAAAATTTTGTTGGACAGGTAGAAGTCTTTTTTTAAAAAGGCTTCCCATAATTCTGCATCCATAGAGCAGTTTTTAAGGCTGGTTTGATAATGAATCACCTGGGGAGTTTTTAAAAATCCTACTGCTCAGTCTTGTCCCCAGAACGCAGATTTAATTGGTAGGCAGTACAGTCTGGACAGAGAGACTTCTAAAATCCTCCAGGGCATTCTATGTGTAGCTTAGACTGAGAATCACTTTCTGAGCATGATTCACAATGGGTGCAGTGTTTTCTGCCGTGGGTGTTTTGGGAAAATGGTACCACCATCTTTCCAAAAAGAAAAGCTCAAAATTTTGCACTTACTCCCACAACCAACTGAATTTTCTACTCTTCTATTATATCCATTTTCGCTTAGATTTTTTAATACACTCTCTTAATGTTGTCCTTCCAGTCTAGACTATTCTAGACTATTTATTCATTACATCCTGTGAGGGTTAATTTTATGTATCAATTTAGAGGGGGATGAACTCGGGCAGGCCTCACCCAACCAAGTCTGAAGGCCTAAACAGAACAAAAAGACCAAACTTCCCAACCAAGAGGGAATTCTCCAGCAGAGGACCTTCAGACTTCATCTGCACCTTGGGGTCTCCTGGGTCTCCAAGCTGCCAATCCTGAGTGCCTATCTTCAACTCACTAGACTCTGTATTTGTGTGAGCTAGTTTCTTCAAATAAATCTCTTATAAAAGTATCCTATTGGTTTTCTTTCTCTGGAGAAGTGTTATTAATACAGACTTGCATCATGAAGTGGGATGCTTCTGTAACAAATACATAAAAATGGAAAAGTGGCTTAGGAATTGGAATTGGACAAGCTGGAAGAGTTTTGAGATGTATTTTGGGAAAAGTCTCAATTGTCTTGAAAGGACTGATAATAGTAGCATGGACATGAAAGATGATTACTCTGGTATAGTCTCAGATGGGAATGAGGAATGTATTAATTTGAAAACAATCCTCATTATAAACTGGCAAATCAAATGCAATTGTTTTCTAGTATTTTATGGAAGACAGAATTTGTGAGTGTCAACCTTGCAGATTTAGCAGAGGAGATTTGTAAGGAAAGTGTTGAAGGTACAGCCTGCTTTCTCCTTACTCATTAAAATAAAACATAAGAGAGAGATGAATTGAAGAAGGAACTGTTAAGCAAAAGGGATCCAAGAACTAAAGATTAAAAAAAATTACAGCCTGTATATGTTGTAAAAATTAGAAAGCATGTTCTATAGAGAACATCAAGCATGAGGCTGAACAATTAAGCCATAAAGAGATTACTCATGTATTTAATCAGCCATCTCAGCAGAAGCCAGGAATAGAGATGGGATTATACCAGTAGAAGACACCACCTGTTTGGACGAAAGAGGACACACATGGAATGAAATAAAGGAAGGCTTTCAGATTTCTGACAGTAGGTACCTCGGTGCTGGTATGCCTTGTCCTACACAAAAAGAGCAGCATGACACCAAAGGCAATCCAGAGATCCAAGGCAGTAACACACAGAGCATACAGGCCGAGGCAAGGCTGTGTACTTCTGAGTTTCATGGGGTGGGGCCACCTCTACTGGTTACAGTGGGCCAAACAGCCCCTGACTGTGGCATAGAGGGCAAAGTCACCACTGCTCAGAGCACAACATCCAGCCAAAGAGGCTTATTCTGTAGACTTAAGATGTAACAGCATTTGTCTTGCTAGGTTTTGAACTTGATTGGGAGTGTAAACCCTTTCTTCTTTCTAATTTCTTCTTTTTGGAATGAGAATATCTAGGCTGTGCTTGTCCTGCAGTTACATCTTGAAAGCATGTAATTTGTCTGATTTTGCAGGTCCACAACTGAGGAGGCACAGGGAGTCTCATTCACCTTTACCTGATGTAGATGGCATCCACATGAGACTTTGAACATGGATTGATGCTAAAATGGGTTGAGACTTTTGGAGCAGCTGGGATGGGGTGAATGTATTTTCAATGTGAAAAGGACACGAATTTGAGGGAGGCAGAGACCTGAATATTATATACCAATTATGTCCCACCTGCCCCTTCCAAATCCTTTATCTTGGTATGTTTAACTCCCAATGTGACAGTATTTGGTAATAGGGCCTTAAAGGAGGTAACTGAAGTTAACTCAGGTCATAAATATGAAGTCCTAATCCAACAGAATTCCTTATAAAGTAAAAAAGAGATACTGAAAGTGAAGGCACCCAAAAGAAAAACCATGTGAAGACACAAAGAGAAAGCAACTGTCTCTGCAGGCCAAGAAGCAAGGCCTCAGCAGAAACCAATCCTACCAGTACCCTCATCTTGAACTTATAGTCTCCAGAACTGTGAGAAAATAAATGTTATGAAAGCGACTCAGTCTATGGTATGCTCAAACAGATTAACACCTCCTAATGCATTTAAATTTTCACTGCACAATCCAATTTTCATTCTTTTATCATTTTTTTCATCCAAAACAAAGATCAAATCATATCAAATTCTCTTTGGGCTTTTAATTGGTCATCAGTCCACTTCAGAGTTTCGCATCCACAGTAGTATTGACATTTTGAACCAGGTAAGTCTTTGTTGTAGGAGATGGTCCTTATTAATAGCAGCATCTATGGCCTCTACCCACTAGATGCCTTTCAGGTTGTGAAAACCAATTCCTCCAGGCATTGCTCAATGTCCCCGGGGGGCACCCTTGGACATCATTCCAGGGGGACAGTGAAGCACTGATGAACTGTAAGAGTCAGTGAGGGGGTCTGGAGCTGAGGAAAACCAGCACAAAGGCAAGTGCTTAGGAACTGATGAGGTCAAGCCAGCCGGCCAGTACTGGGGACAAGAAACGGCTGCCCTGCAGTTTTTTGATTTTGTGCTAATCTACTGACAAGAGCAGCCTTGGAGGACTGAATCGAGTAGGTGGAATCAAACAGCCGGGACTGAATACTGGGTGGGGTGGATCTCCCACTGGCCTGGCAGCTAGCTGCCATTGTTGGAGAAATAAGCCACTTGGGAGAAACAGTCTGCAGGGTCCTAGCGCATGGCTGGTTCTGGCACAACTGCTGAACTCAGGCATCCATTCTTGGGGTGAACTAAGCAGCCCTGGGAATTGCTGTCAGGAGACATTGTGTGATGTGCTTCATAAGGAATCTGGCAAGGGCTGTAGGACCCCAATCCCATGAGGACTGAATGTTGATGAAGCAAACAGGCCCTAATTGAGGGCAACTAAGTGAGTAAGACAGGACCCAATCTCCACCTCTAGTGGAGTGGTTTCCAGCCCTAATTTTTCACAGCAAAACAGCATATGTTCTCCAAGTGCTAACACCGTAGTGCCACCTGATGTCCAGGCAAACATAAAACACAGATACACACACAGTGTCCATAGTTATATACATATGTTTTTTTTTTCCTTTTTGATTAGTTGTATATTTATTTTCATTTTCACGTTCTTCAGTAGCAAGGGCTCTTTCATTTTTATGATTTTTTTCAGCCCCTTTTATGCTCTCTTTTTTTTACTCTCCTTTTGTCTATTGATAGAGATTTTTCTAGTTTTCTCATCTTTCTCACATAAATTTCTCATGTAACAGCTAAGATATCCCTTTTTTCTTGATCGTATATATTTGTATGTGTAATTTCCTTTATCTCTTTTTTGTTCTTTTCTCTGAGTGTTCGGGTAGTCACGGCACTTGGTCTGGCTCAAGGAGGTCATGAGCTCATGATCTAGGGTCTTTCTAGCTTTGGCCTTGGAATGACAATATTGGCAGGTCCCCACTGCAACATACTGCTAAATTTTTAACTTTTTTTTCCCTTTCCTCTCTTTCTATATTTGGCAGAGGTGGGGCCTTGCTTTTGCCCAGGCAGGTAAGGAGCTCCAGACTTCAAGGGAACCCATCCAATCCCGTCCCTCAAAGTCCTAGAGTTGTAGGTATGGCCATAGCACCCTGCCAAACAACACCATTTCTCCTATCACTCCCTTTCTCTTCTTTCACCTCCTCTATTTTTCTTTTTCTCTTCTTTCTCCCTTATTGCTCTTTACCCATTCTCTTCCTTTTGGCCCTATACTGAAAGGCTACTTCAACACCTAAGCTCTGAGACACAGTAATTTAAAGTGAAGGCAGTAGTAAGAAGGAAACAATAGGGAAAGGAAGAGAACAAGAAGAAAACAAACATGAGGAGGAACCAACAGAAAAATTCTGGCAACATGAAAAACCAAAACCGAGCAACCCCTCCAAGGGACCATGAGGAACCTACTGCAGAGAATTCCATCTATGAAGAATTAATGAAAATGACAGGGCTCGGCACCTGTGGCTCAAGTGGCTAAGGTGCCAGCCACATACTACTAAGGTGGCGGGTTCGAATCCAGCCCGGCCACCAAACAACAATGTTGGCTGCAACCAAAAAAAATAGCCAGGTGTTGTGGCGGGTGCCTGTGGTCCCAGCTACTTGGGAGGCTGAGGCAGGAGACTCACTTGAGCCCAGGATTTGGAGGTTGCTGGGAGTTGTGATGCCACGGCACTCTACCCAGGGGAACAGCTTGAGGCCCTTATCTCAAAAAAAGAAAATGACAGAAAGGGAATTTAAAATATGGATGGTAAAGACAACAAAGGGAATTAACAACAAAGTAGAAAAACAGAACCAAAAAATGGATAAATGATATGAAGAATATAGCTAGGATATGGCAGGGCTTAAGAACTTGAAGGAGAAAACCCAAAAAGTTAAAGATGCAATAGAAAGTATCAATAACAGATTAAAACCACAGAGAAGAATCTCAAGCTAGAGGATAAAGCTCTTGAGCTAACCAAGGTAGTTAAAGCAGAAAAGAAGTAAGAGAAAGCATTTGCTCAGAGAATTATGGGATTTCACAACGTGTTTAAACATACAAATTACAAGGATCCCTGAAGGGGAAGAAGAATATCCCATAGGAATGAAAGCCCCACTGAAGGATATCATAAATGAAAATTTTCTAAGTTTCACTAAAGATCCAGAAACACTCCTTTATTGAACCCTGGATCATCTTAACACAAACAAAGTATCTCCAAGACTCATTATAGAAAACATATCCAAAGTCAAGACAAAAGAGAAAATTTTACCAGCAGCCAGGAGTTAAGCACCAATTGAGCTACAGGGGCAGATCCATCAGGGTGACAGCAGACCTTTTAGTTGAAATTCCCCAAGCCAGAAAATGGTTATCCAACTTTAAGCTTCTTAAACAAAACAATTTTCAGCCCAGAATTCTATATCCTGCTAAATTAAGCTTCAGAATCAATGGAGAAATCAAATCTTTTACTGACATGCAGACACTGAAGAAATTCACCACAACTAGACATCAACAGTGGCCCACTAGCAAAATAAACACACAGAAACTAAAAGATAAAAGCTAGCTTCCACAGAACTTTCACAAAATAAGATGACTAGAACTCCACCAGACTTATCAATTCTTTCAATAAATGTAAATGGCTTGAATTCCCCACTGTAGAGGCACAGGCTGACAGACTGGATAAAAAAGCACAAGCAATCCATTATGCTATCTCCATAAAACACACCTAACCTTGAAAGACAAAGCTAGACTCAGGGTTAAGGGATGGAAAATAGTATTCTAGGCAAATGGAAACTAGATGAAAGGAGGGATTGCAATCTTATTTTCAGATACAAGTGGATTTAAAGCAACTGAAGTTAAGAAAGACAAAGATGGTCACTTCATTCAGGTCAAGGAAACATTACAAGAGGACATTTCAATTCTAAATATTTATACACCCAACTTAAATGCTCCTAGATTTATGAAACAGACTGAGATTGCTCTGAGAAATATGATATCACATGAAATAATTAAGAGTGGAATTTGAAGGTTTCTAACAGAAATGTTAAATACTAGGGTAATAGATAACCCAATTATCCTGATTTTACTAATTCACATTGTATGAAAATATCACATTTATCCTATAAAGATACAGAACTATTATGTACTCAGAATAACTTAAAATATTTTTTAAATTTTTAAATTAAAAAAAAAAAGAATATAGTCTCCATAAAGACAAGCTCTCGGGGTCTGTTGTACTCTTCGACATCTTAGAATTTAACCATATAGTAGGCACTCAATAGATATTGGATAAATAAATGAACACATTTCAATGTGATAAGCCTTTGTAGGGTTATTTATGAAAATAAGTTATACTTCACATATGAAATTATGGTTTTATTTTTATTTCTTAAATTTTTATTTATTATGTATTTATTTGTTTGTTTATTTAAAACACAGAGTCTGGCTCTGTCACCCAGGCTTGAGTGCAATGGCATGATCATAGCTCACCATAACCTCAAACTCTTGGGATCAAGCAATCCTCTTGCCTCACTCTCCCAAGTGGCTGAAACTAAAAATGTGCTCCACCACACTCAGTCATAAATTAGGACTTTAAAGCATTCTTTTAAAAATAAAGGCAGTTTCAAGTGTCCTAACCTGTTCTCCAAATGAGTAGGGTATGTTTATTTCTACATACATATTCATCCATGTACACCGTTCTTTAACCTTAGTAACATACCTTTACAATGTACTGCAATGGCACCCTCGGCATTTTCACAAATATCCAGAAATTCTTTGACAATAGCCTCAGTAGGGGTACTGCCATCCGCAAAGAAAAGATCATGGTGATCGAAACCAGCATCCATAAAGCGTTTAGCATCATACATCCTTTTATTCAGACGAATAATGGTAGTAACATTGTGATTCTTAAAATATGGAATATAAGTCTCAGGAGAATGTTGGTGGTAACCTACATGAAGAAATGCACCAGATACTATAAACACAGAAAGAAAACAATGGATAATAGTTTCACCTGTAATTAGGTGGAGACAAAATCTAGACTGGGGATTGAATATCAATTTATTAACTGTAAAAAAAACAAAATAAGTTAAAATGCAGGCAGAATGATGTACTGAAACAACCAAATATTCTTAAGTAATTAAGAGTTAACCAAACTTAATTTAACTCTTTGGCCTATTTCAAAAGAACATCCTGGATGAATACTTTCTTTTTTTTTTTTTGAGACGGAGCCTCAAGCTATCCCCCTGGGTAGAGCGCCATGGCATCACAGCTCAAAGCAACCTCCAACTCCTGGGCTCAAGCGAGTCTCCTGCCTCTGCCTCCCAAGTAGCTGGGACCACAGGCGCCCGCCACAACGCCC
>CAUYQV010108079.1:0-22965 GCA_963574575.1 Galagoides demidoff
TTTTTTTTTGAGACGGAGCCTCAAGCTATCCCCCTGGGTAGAGTGCCATGGCATCACAGCTCATAGCAACCTCCAACTCCTGGGCTCAAGTGAGTCTCTGGCCTCTACCTCCCAAGTAACTGGGACCACAGGTGCCTGCCACAACGCCTGGCCATTTTTTGGTTGCAGCCATCATTGTTGTTTGGTGGGCCCGGGCTGAGGATTCGAACCCACCACCTTAGGTGTACATGGCTGGCGCCTTAGCTGATTGAGCCACAGGCGCCGAGCCAAGATGTGACTCTTAATGTTTCATAAAGTAGTCCCAATCCTGTGAGCTGTCATCATAGTTCTACAGTTTATATAGTTGCCTTTCTGTTAATTTAAGTTTAACAAATTACATTGTTATTTACTATTTTATTATTATTATTATTATTATTTGAGACAGAATCTCACTTTGTCACCCTTGGTAGAGTACCTTGGCATCATAGTTCACAGCAACCTCAAACTCTTGGGCTTAAGCGATTCTGTTGCCTCAGACTCCTGAGTAGCTGGTACTACAGGTGTGTGCCACTCAATGCCTGGCTATTTTTTAGAGACAAGGTCTCACTCTGGCTCAGACTGGTCTCGAACCTTTGAGCTCAGGCAATCCACTTGCCTCGTCCTCCCAGAGTGCTAGGATTACAGGTGTGAGCCACTGTGCCTGCTCGTTATTTACTATTTAAAAAAAATGGTTTTACTGAAATCAGTTCATAAGACCAAAAAGGACCCAAATACATCTTTCTCTGTGATGGATGTGAGATGTATTGTAGGATGTTTAGTTTCAAAAAAAGAAAGGAAGGGAGGGAGGGGATACATACTTTCCGTATAGAAGTGCCAAAGTGATATTCAAAGCCTTAACTTTGCAAACTGAAAAAGAATATGCTCCCCACAAAGAACAGCTCTAGTTCCTTAGGCTAGAGGAAACATGTTCTTGAGAAACTGGTGCTGGGGCCCTGTGGGGAGCAGGATATAGTCCTGGAGACTATAAAAGGAGACTGAGACACAGCAGCAAGAGGCGTGGAGGGAATAGCTGGACAATGAGTTTTTGAGGAAGAGTTTTCAGAAGGAGGAATATTTGTCAAATGTTTTGAAGGAACAAAAACAATGAGAACTGGAGAAAGTCATTGATTTAGTAGCATAGTAGGGTTATGGATGACATGAGCAAGAGCAATTTTGATGGAGTATTAAGGGACTAAAGCTAGAAAGAATGGGTTCAGAGAGGAGTCTGAAAAAGCTGGCTTGAAGAAGGAGGAGAAAAAGGTTGGTAGCTGGAGGGAGATAGAGAGTTGAGGTAAAAAAATATTTTTATTTGGCTCAGCACCTGTAGCTCAGTGGCTAGAGTGCCAGCCACATACACCGAACCCCGCCCGGGCCTGCCAAACATAATGATCAGTACAACCAAAAAATATACATGCGTGTGTGTGTGTGTGTGTGTGTGTACCGGGCCATTGTGGCGGTGGCTGTAGTCCCAGCTACTTGGGAAGCTGAGGCAAGAGAATCGCTTAAGCCCAAGAGTGTGGGGTTGCTGTGAGCTGTGACACCATGGCACTCTATCAAGGGCAGCATAGTAAGACTCTGTCTCAAAAAACTAAAAAAAAATTTTTTTTATTTATTAATAGAAGAGACTTAAGCCCAGTTAAAGTTGTAGGGAGGATTATTAAGAGGAGGTAATTGGATTATATAAGAGAGAGAAAGGCTAATCGTTGATTTGTAGTTCCTGAGATGGCAAGGGATAATAGAATCTAAAGGCAGAGGCTTAGCCTTAGAAAATGGAGCGAAATCTCCTCCATAGGAACTAGAAGGAGCACATAGATGCAGATGTAAGTTGTATGATATTTATTTTCTCCATGAAGTAGGATATGTATTATCTGCTGGCTAAGGGGGAGGCTGAGGTGGATTAGGATGCAGAGTGGAAGAGGAACTCTGAGGGCCCAGAAGGATGAGGACCTGTTTTAAGTTGATGTTCATGAATTTTTTTTTTTAAAGACAGTTTCACTTTATTGCCCTCGGTAGAGGGCTGTGGCATCACAGCTCACAGCAACATCCAGGTCTTGGGCATAGGCAATTCTCTTGCCTCTGCCTCCCAAGAAGCTGGGACTATAGGCACCTGCCACAACACCCGGCTCTTTTTGTTGCAGTTTGGCCGGGGCTGGGTTTGAACCCGCCACCCTCCGTACATGGGGCCGGCGCCCTACTCACTGAGCCACAGGTGCCTCCTGGTGTTCATGAATTTTAAGTGGAACATATCTGCCCTTTTTTGTGACTTTCTCCAGTAGGGTTTGGTGACATAGATCTAAGCTTAAGCAAAGAGATTCATTAAAGATTGTGTTTTTACCAGAAAGTTGAATTTAAAGGTTTTAGCAAGAATATTGTTAAAATGATGAACCATGGAATCAAAATTTAATGAGAGAAGTGAAGAACACAAAGGGCTGATAGACTGAGGAAAAGCAGATGTAAAAAAGGATATATAGTTGAATTTGGGGGTGCTTTTAAAATTTGAAATATAGATCCCATATCATAAAATCCCTGCCTTTAAAGTGAACATTTCAGTGTTTTGTAAATGCTTTTTTTGTTGTGTAACCATCACCAATATCTAATACCAGAACATTTTTAGTTATCCCAAAAAGAAATCCTGTACCCGTTAGGAGTCATTCCCTATTCCCAGCAACCACTACAGTACTTTCTATATCTATTGATTTACCTTAGAATATATGATTCTATTCACATGAAATATACAACATGGCCCTTACTTTCTGGCTTCTTTCAGTTGATGTTTTTAAGGTTCCATCCGTGTTGTAGCATGACACAATAATATGCTATTTTATAAATAATATCGTGCTTTATATATCCATCAATTGATAGACATTTGGGTTCTTTTCCATTTTTGGACTGTTATGAATAATGCTGCTATGAACATATCTGTTCAAGTTTTTGTGTGGACATAGATTTAATTCTCTTAGATACATACCTAGAAGTAGAATCACTAGGTCATTTGGTAACTATGTTTAACGTTTTGAGAAACTGCCAAACTGTTTTCCAAAGTGCTGCACCATTTTGTGTTCCCACCAGCAATGTATGGTGACCTCCCAGTTTCTTTTCTTTCTTTCTTTTTTTTTTGCTGTGGCATCATAGCTCACATAGCTCACAGCAACCTCAAACTCTTGGGCTCAAGTGATCTTCTTGCCTCAGCTGCCCACGTAGCTGGACTACAGGTACCCGCCACAACTCTCAGCTATTTTTAAAGATGGGGCTCTGGCTCTGGCTGGTCTGGAACTCCTGAATTCTGGTGATCAACCTGCCTTGGTCTCCCAGAGTGCTAGAATTACAGGTATGAGCCACTGCACCCAGTCTAGGACTCCCAGTTTCTTAACGTCCTCACCAACACTTGTTATTGTCCTTATTTACTTTTTGACACCCTGGATAGAGTGTAGTGTTGTCATCATAGCTCACTGCAATCTCAAACTCCTGTATCAATAAATTTTCCTGCCTCAGCTTCCCAAGTAGCTGAAACTGTAGGCACATGTCACCATGCCCAGCTAATTTTTCTATTTTTTGTAGATGACGGGCTTTCACTCTTACTCAGGCTGGTCTCAAATGCCTGACCTAAAACAGTTCTTCTGCCTTGGCTTCCCAGAGTGGTAGAATTACAAATATAAGCCATAGTGCCTGGCCCCCTCTTTTTAATTATAGCTATCTCAGTAGGTGTGTTTATCTTTTAAAAACTTTTATTTTAAAAAAATATGAAGTTCTTTCTTATAAAGTATTAGCATTACATATTTCAAATTAAAGACTCTATGACTTCCACTCTAGTCAGCTCCTTTACCCTATCTGGAGAGAACTGTTTTCACTTTGGTGTGTATTTTCCTAGAATTTTCAGAAAGTCTCAATATAAATGGCCTTAAAATAGCCTTCTTATATTAATCCAACTGTAGTGATTGAAACTTTATACTAAGTGATAATAGTTGGGTTTTTTTTCTGTTCTATCTAATTATAGAAAGTGTCACCTTTTAAAAACTACAATATTTGGTGGCTGTGTGCAGTGGTGAATGCTTGTAGTCCTAGCACTCTGGGAGGCCAAGGCGCATGGATTGTTTGAGCTCAGGAGTTAGACACCAGCTTGAGCAAGAGTGAGACCCCATCTCTAAAAAAAAATAGCTGGGCTTTGTGGAGGGCGCTTATAGTCCTAGCTACTGGGAAAGCTGAGACAAGAGGATCACTTGAACCCAAGAGTCTGAGGTTGCTGTGAGCTACGATACCAAGGCACTCTACTGAGGGTGACAAAGTGCGACTGTATCAAAAAAAAATTAAACTACAATATTCTTTAATAAAGATCATATCAAACAAGAAAATCAACTAAATGCCTTTAGATAAAGGTTTATTGTCCTATATATTATGGCTTTTAAAACAAAAGCTATTAATCTTACTATAATGAAATATCAGTAAAACTATTATTTTTTTCTTAGTGCCTGGCTTTCTGGCTATGAAAATCCTGTGGTGTCTCGAATTAATATGAGAATACAAGATCTAACAGGGCTAGATGTTTCCACAGCAGAGGAATTACAGGTACGTACTTACATTATCCTTAATTTTCCACTTCCAGAGATGCGTCAGATGAGATTTCCTGACCCGGAACAGGCAGTCCTTGATTTGCATAGTAGTTGGGGCTATGAAGAGAAGTCCTATAAGGTGAAGCCATGCAAAACGATTATAATCATCAGTAGGAAAAATTATGATTATTCTGTGATCTTTAAAATTTTTTTAAAATATAAAAAATTCTTACTATTAATAAATATGTGGAGAAGTGAAAAAAATATGCAGCACTAATATTTATGAAGTACACTGTAATTTTTTTTCTTTCCTCAGGCTCAGTCCACCTGTCATGTGGCCAGGGTGGATTTTTTGTTAATAGTTTATTTTTTTCTTTTCATTTTCTTTCTTTTTTTTTTTTTTTTGAGACGGAGCCTCAAGCTATCCCCCTGGGTCAAGCGCCGTGGCATCACAGCTCATAGCAACCTCCAACTCCTGGGCTCAAGCAAGTCTCCTGCCTCCGCCTCCCAAGTAGCTGGGAACACAGGCACCCGCCACAACACCCAGCCATTTTTTGGTTGCAGCCGTCATTGTTGTTTGGCGGGCCGGGCTGGGGATTTGAACCCGCCACCTTAGGTGTACGTGGCTGGCGCCTTAGCCAATTGAGCCACAGGCACTGAGCCCTTTTCATTTTCTTAACAGTTTTTTTAATTTGAAATAATCAAAAGACTATTTTTTCCATTATTTCTCTTTTTTACTGTTATTTTTAATTTGTCATAAAAAGCATCTGTCCCCCTATAATTCTTTTCCATCACAGTAATCACAACTTGACACAATTATCTTTTTTTTTTTTGGGTGCAGGCGAGGGGAGGGGAGACAGAGTCTCACTTTGTTACCCTGAGTGATACAGTGCTGTAGCTCACAGCAACCTCAAACTCTTGGGCTCAAGCAGTCCTCTTGCCTCAGCATTCCAAGTAGCTGGACTAACAGGTGCTCGCCACAACACCTGGCTAAGCTTTTTTTAGTAGAGATAAGGTCTCACTCTTACTCAGCCTGCTCTTGAACTCCTGAGCCAGGCAATCCACCTGCCTCGGCCTCCTTGAGTATTAGGATTATAGGCGTGAACCACCACACAGGCCTTTAAGATCTTTTTTTTTTTTTTGAGACAGAACCTCAAGCTATTCCCCTGGGTAGAGTGCTGGCATCACAGCTCACAGCAACCTCCAACTCCTGGGCTCAAGTGAGTCTCCTGCCTCTGCCTCCCAAGTAGCTGGGACCACAGGTGCCCGCCACAACGCCTGGCTATTTTTTGGTTGCAGCTGTCATTGTTGTTTGGCAGGACAGGGCTGGATTTGAACCTGCCACCTTAGGTGTATGTGGCTGGTGCTTTAGCCACTTGAGCCACAGGCGCTGAGCCTTTAAGATCATTTTTTGAATTGCTTTTTTGGCAACTCATTATTTTTCATTGGGGTCTTTAACTAGGAAGTTACTATCTCAGTGGTGTTATATTTCATTGCTTTTTCATATTTCTTGTGTCCCTACATTGATGTCTGTGGTCATGGTGTAAAACTTGCCTTTTCTAAACTGGATAGAGTAGCTTTCATTTTGAGACTTCCACCTGCAATTGGATTTTACTATGTCAGTGGGGAAGAACATAGTGATATATTGTCTCTGTGCAGCTTTTTCAGCTGGATTCAACATCAGTAATAATTGTGGGTGCCTCAGTGGCCTGGGCTGGAGAAGTTTGCTGCAGCACTAGCAGCTGCCTTGGTTGAATCCAGCTGAAAAAGCTGCACAGAGACAATATATCACTATGTTCTTCCCCACTGACATAGTAAAATCCTTGGTGGTAGGGGCTTTGGGGGGCCCTCCTATTCTTATTTTCTCCATAAAGGGGGGACTTAGCTGAGGGAGGATTCTTCTTGATTTCAGGTTTGACACAGGCTACAAACTGGTGCCATGGCACTGCAATCTATGTGTAGGTGTTTGGAGTGGCCATGGAGTCAGGATCCTAGGCTCAGTCTCACAAAACTATTGTGACACCTGCGTTTTAGGGAGCAATTTCACTGTCTGTGACAGGGATGGATGTTGCCCACAGTACCAGCATCTCAGACTCAGAGGCTACCTCCTAGCTGCTTTGGCCAAAAGGGCTGGGTTGTAACTGTGACTTAATGCCTGGGAGGGTGGGGCACAAGTTACAGCCATAATTCAGGAGCTTGGGCCCATAAGGCTCGACAGCAACTCAGATACCTAGGGATGAGGCAGTGTGTAATGGTGGATATAGGGCATGGCTATATCCCAGACTCTGTGAGGCCAAGTACAGCAGTGGTAAGTACCACAGAATGGCCAAGCACAGCTGTTAATTGGGCCTGGGGGTGAGGCAGAGAGCAGCATAGTGATGACTTTGCTCCCTGGGGAGAGGAGCCTCAGCAGCACAGACTCTAGGGGCCTAGTCCAGGTCTAGGGAAGTGGGGTACTAGGGTTATTTTGCTTATGGGTGGGTGTTTCAGTCAGCCACTGCTCTGCTACCCTGGGATGTAGGGACTACATCAGTCCTGGCATGTGTGGCTGATTTACTTGGCTAAGGCACCAGTTCTCGAGTAGCAGTGGACCACTTTAGCTCAGGCTGAAGGGTGGGGAGCATGAAGCATTTTTCTATGATGCAGGGCTCTGCCAAAGCACTGTTCACTTAGGAAGGAGTATGAGCTTCAGCTCCTGCCCAAGGGGTTGGGAGAGAGGTAGGTGGAACAGTGGCCCCCACAGGGGAGGTGTAACAGCTGCTTGCAGCTCTGTGTGGGAATGTTGGGCCAGCTCTCGGAGAGGGGTGGGGTTCAGGTGTTGGGGCTTACCTTCAGGGATGAAGAGGTGCTATGGCTACTCACCCCCAGAGCAAGACATTCCAGCAATAGTTCTAGTTCCACAGTGTTCTATTTCATCAGCAACACTCTTTTTTTTTTTTTAATTTATTGTTGGGAATTCATTGAGGGTACAAGAAACCAGGTAGCAACACTCTTAATTACGTTCTTTCACTTTGTCTGCATTTTATCATTCTCATTTTACAAATGAGAAAATAGATCATATCCAAAGTTACAGACATTTTAATTAAAAGAGCTGGGATTGGTACTCAGACCAAATAACTTCTTCTTGCTGTTTCACACATTGTCATAACCACCAGAAATTGTTAGGGCCCTTCAGCAGGAATAATTAAATTAGTGTTAACTTTTTCCCTTTTTAATTTAGCAGGAAAAAAATATGTAATAAAAGGGATTTGGTTCAAATAGATTGGGAGTTTGCTCTCATTTGAGGCTGTGGGAAATTTTTTTTTATAATTCAAATTCCAAAGGCAAGTGTTCAGTGAAAGTAAATAATAGAGATCTCAAATTTTAGTTTTGTTATGTATTAAGAAAAAATGTGTTCTCCCAAACATTTGCTAAGGAAAAGCATAGCTCCTAGTAGTTATTCTTACTTTTTATCCTTATTTTCTTAGAACTCTTACGATTTTAAATACTTTGCTTTTCATTCATAGGTACATATCATATATAAGAGGCCAAAATGGGGCTCTTGATTTTTGAGTAGTCATCTTCATAGTTCTTTCACTCATGTTTTATTTCTTTCAGGTAGCAAATTATGGAGTTGGAGGACAGTATGAACCCCATTTTGACTTTGCACGGGTAAGTAAAAGAAATGGAAAATGTAAGAAAGAAATTCATTGAAGCTTAAGTATTACATTGCTAAAGAAAAAATTATACAGACTTTACTTAAGGGGGTGAGGTATTGTGATAGGTATAGGGACCACTGCAATGGAGTTTTACAGTGAGGGAGAGAAACTAAGCTCCACTCCAAATATAACAAGGAAAAGTGGAAGTCAATAGATGGAAAATTACTATCAAGAGTGTTAGTAGGTGGAAAATTACTAACAAGGGGGTATTCTAGCTAAACTGACTAACAGAATTCTTACTGAAATAATGGTGATCAGACATCACCCAAGAGCACAGAGAAGGATGAGGGACTCAGTGAAATATTAAGTGTTATCAGATATCAAGGATGGGGGATTCTGGCTAAACTGACTTAGGATTCTTAGTAAAATTGGATGATGCAGATCTGAACACAGAAGCCCAAAGGTCAGGGCCTACTTAAGAAAGGAATTCAGAGGAGGCTGGATAGAATGTGGCTAAGGAGAAAATCGTTGTCAACATGTTAATTCTGTTTTTTCAGCATTTAGATTTCATAGCCTATTTGGAATTTGTGGAAACTTTGTATAATTATAATAGGTATCCTATGAAGTCTTTTTAGCAGTAAAAGAAATACCTAGATAATCACTAAAAGTATTTAAGGTATTTTTAAACACATTGGTGAGCCTGGAAGAAAGTAAAGGCAAATTGATCAAAGATCAAAAACCTAGGGACTAAAATTAGAGTATTAAAGGTGGGGGAGCAAAAGGCTGGGGCTGGAGACACATACCTCTAGGAACCTAGAGCTTTAGGGGCTTTATCTAATCCAATATGCTTGGGAGGGCATTGTGGCTCACACCTGTAGTCCTGGCACTTTGGGAAGCCAAGGTGGGAGAATTGCTTGAGACCAGGCGTTCAAGACTAGACTGAGCAACATAGCAAGACCTTATCTCTACAAAATATTAAAAAAAATTAGCTGGGCATGGTGGTGTATACCTATAGTCCTGCTACTTGGTAGGCTGAGACAGGAGGATTGCTTAAGCCCTGGAGTTTGAGGTATCCAGTGACCTATGATGACAACACTGTATTCTATTCTGAGCAACAGAGTGAGACCCTGACCAAAATACTTGGAAACAGAAGTGTTTTATATTTAGAATTTTTAAGATTTTGGAATATCAAGGGTAGTGCCTGAGGTTCAAAGAGTAGGACACTGGCCCCATATACTGGGGATAGTGGGTTCAAGCCTGGCCCCAGCCAAAACTGCAAAAAAAAGGAAAGATTTTGGAATATCTGCATATACATAATTATACATAATGAGATATTTTGGGGATAGGATTCAACTGAAAATACAGAATTCATTTATGTTTCATATACATTGTTATATACATAGCATGAGGCTAATTTAATACAATATATTTAATAATTTTGTGCATAAAACAAAGCTTCTGTTAAGTATTTCCATGTGGAATTTGCAGCTTGTAGTATGTCATAGTGGCACTCAAAAAGTTTTGGACTTTGGAGCATTGTAGATTTTGGCTTTTTGAATTAGGGATGCTCAACCTGTATTCTGCTGCTGAATAGATGAAGCACAGTTTAGCCATCCACCCACTGACAGGCATTTGGATAGTCTTTAGTTTTTGCTAGCACAAATAAAGATGCATATAAACTTACGTGTAAAAAATACATTTTCATTTTTCTGGGGTAAATGCCAAGAGATTATATTGTATTTTAATTTAGATTTAAATATCTAGATATGAGTTCTCCAGCATGTTAAAAGTGCTTGCTGACTGTCCAAAAGAAATGTAGTCTCAATAATAGTAAATACTCGAATGGGTCATGAGTTCAAAATCTCAGGGTAAGTTTTTTTATCCACACAAAATAAGCTTCATGAATGTAGCTAAGAGGTGGCTCTCATGTTTTGCTTTTTTGGAAGCTAACATTGCAGGTGTTGATTTTTTAAATAATTTTCAATTATAAGATATTGGCTCTCATTTGTTTAAGCTAACACAAATCTCCCCTGCCTCAACAATGTTCTTGTCAAAAGTACTCAGTATACAAGTTCATTGAAGTGCCTGATGTATATAGTGCACTGGGCATTATAAGGGAACATTTAGGGGATTTTTTTGGCATATATTTCAATATTTTACTACTGTATATAGTTGCCACTGGAGTATTTGCATTAATAAATTTTATGCCATTGAATTCACTGTGTCTTATTCACAGAAAGATGAGCCAGATGCTTTCAAAGAATTGGGCACAGGAAATAGAATTGCTACATGGCTGTTTTATGTAAGTATTGTGGCTAAAATTTTTTTATTTTAGTTTGGGGTTTGATCACGTAACTCATTTAGCATCTTAGCATCCTAAAGTTTTTACAACTGAGTAGTGAGAGTTGAGAATTTTCTTGTATTTGCAACTTTTTCAGACTATAATATAGATGTTCATTATAGAAACTTTTGAAAAAATCTGAAGAAGAAAATTAAAATTATTAATAATTCTACTACTTGGAGATAACCATTAATATTTTGAAACATGGACTGTTTAATTGTATGTATGTATATAAGAATCTTTTATAGTTTATGCTTCTGTATACACACATTATTTTAGTAAATTTTTCTGAACTAAATGTTTATTGAAGTATATCACTTATCAGAAGAGTGAACAAATTGTATGTATATAACTTCATTGATTTTCACAATGTAAACACATCTGATTTATAATCAGTACTCAGATTAAGAAATAGCACAACACCCCAGAGTCCAATTAAAGGAAACCATTCTCATTTTGTTGAAAATTTCAAAACAGTATTATCTTAATTTTAAAAATTATATATTCATAAATACAGAAAAAGTTATATTTTGATCGTATTTTTTTCCAGTTATTTATTCCTACATAACAAATCACCACAAAACTCAATAGTTCAAAATAACAATCTTAAATTATTTCTCATAGTTGCAGGGTTGACTGGGCTAAACTGGTTCCTGCTCCAGATTTGTCATCCATCTGCAGTCAGATGTTTGGCCCTAGGGTCATCTTAAAGGCTGAAATTGAGGCTGGCTGTTGTCCAGAATACCTAAATTATGGCCAATCCATGAGGCCTTTGTTTCCTTATAGCATGTTGACTGGTTTGCAAGAGCAAGCATCCCAAAAGAACAATGCAAAAGTACATAGCATTTTTATGACCTACCCTCGGAAGTCATAGATATAATTTCTGCTGTATTCTATTACAGCGATTACAAACTGCCCATCTTTAGGGAAGGGCATGTAGACCCTACCACTGAGACAAATGTCAGTATCATGTAAAAACATCATCTATGATGGGGCATATTGGGACGTATTATATGTGTATTTGGAAACTACAGTCTACCATAATATTACAGCTTTAGTTAACTTTAAAAGGTGTATTTTATATCTAGACTTAATTTTGCTTATTTCATTGATTCCTTACTTCCTTACTCCCATTTGAATTATATAAAACTGTATCTCTTTTTGCTGTCTGTAGTATCTTACTCCCTACCATTGTCTCTTTAGTCAGGCTTTCCCTCTCCCTGCCTCCTCTCATTTATCTTTTCTCTGTTCCTCTATCCTTCCTTCCCTTTCCCCCTTCTTTGTATCTACCCTTTCCTGTCTCCAACCTACCTTCTCACCCTGCCTACCACCTTCCTTCCTTATTACTCTCTCTTCTTCCTTCTCCATTTGCATCCCTCTCACAACTCCCATCTTATTTCCAAAAGAATGTAAAGTACATTACAAACACTCATGTAAAATAAAAATCAGAGAAATGTCACAAAGGGAAAACCAGTAGAGAAGTTGGTACAGTATACAAATTGATGCTGTGAAGGCTTGTGTGTTCTCTAGAGGTGAGGTCTCCATAGAGGTTGTCCCAATTTGTACCCCACCTGTAAGTGTAATATGTTTGTGAGATACGTTTGTCAGACTTTTGGATCTATACATCTTTTCACTTACCAGATTGACAGTGCGGCTTTCATTTGCATTTGTCTTATTAGAGAACTTGAGCATCTTTTCAGATGTTTAAGAACCACTAGTGTTTCCTTGTATCTGCATTCCTGTCTTTTTGTTTCTCCTCATATTTCTTCGCTTTGTGAATGTTAATGCTATATTATTTGGTCCACTATCCACATATGTTAGATTATTTGGTTATTAGATGATGTTCAGTTATTTAATATTTTCGTCTTAATACATACATCCTTCTGTTTTCCAAAAATAGTTATATAGCATTTTTTGGTTAGTATTCATTCTTTCCAATATCTAAATAGTATTCTAAAGTGGAATATAGTATATTATGTAGTATTATATAAACATATAATATGTAGTGTATATTATATACTGTGTGTCCATTTATAAAAGTCATGCACAACTTTTAAATGTCTCCAAAGTGAATTTTGTCATTGCTTCAAAGCTCCTAACTCTTATTAATTATATATTTATCACTATAAAATACCCTCATCTCACTTAATGCTTTTCACCTTGATTTAAACTCTCTCATATTAAGATCATAATCAAAAAAAAAAAATCATAACCCTGTTTTCTCTGGACCAGCATTTGCTCCAAATCTTGTCTTTTTGTTTTCAGTGTTTGTAAGTCAGTTTTAGATGCAGCTCATTGATACAGCAGACACTTGGATTTTGCTTTGTGATAATGATCTGAGTCTGTCTGTACATTTTATTATGTCACTTTTTTTTTTTTTTTTTGAGACGGAGCCTCAAGCTATCCCCCTGGGTAGAGTGCCATAGCATCACACTCATAGCAACCTCCAACTCCTGGGCTCAAGCGAGTCTCCTGCCTCCGCCTCCCAAGTAGCTGGGACCATAGGCGCCCACCACAACACCTGGCCATTTTTTGGTTGCAGCCATCATTGTTGTTTGACGGGCCCGGGCTGGGGATTTGAACCCGCCACCTTAGGTGTAGGTGGCTGGCGCCTTAGCCGATTGAGCCACAGGTGCTGAGCCATCATGTCACTTTTTAAAAAATATTTACATATATGATCTATGTTTTCTTTGTCATGTGCTTCTTCAGTTAATTTAGGTTTTTTTTTATTCTAGTTTACTTTATGACAGTAACTTTATATAATCCTTTAATTTTCTCATTTTTAGTTAATATGTATTGACTCTCTACCACGAGAAATGACAAAACTGATTTTAGGTTATTGTTATTTTTATCTTGGTGTTTCTTTTCTTTACATTTATTTAAATAAATACTTAGTGAGCACCTACTGTTCTCAGGGTACTGTTCTAGACATTAATGGTCAGCAGTGAACAAAACATGAAAATTTCTGCCTCCATGGAGATTACATTCTAGTATAATAAAATCATGTGAAAAGTTAATACCACGGAATTGCTTGTCCGTGGTTTTGTACCTCTGTATTGATTTGTCAGTTTTAGGTCAGTTCTTTTTCCTTCTGGCTATAAATTAAGTAATATGCACAAATCCTGCTATGTAAAAACAAGTCCGTATATTCCCAATATTTAATATCAAATCCTCTTCATAGTAGCATGTTTTATTTTATTCTACCAGCACTTTTGACTAATATTCTCTTGTGTCTTATAGATGAGTGATGTATCTGCAGGAGGAGCCACTGTTTTTCCTGAAGTAGGGGCTAGTGTTTGGCCCAAAAAAGTAAGTTTGGCTTGTTGTTTTTATTTTTTAAATTTTTCTCCTGAGGAAAAGATAATACTTGTATTTCATGGTCTCATTAGTTATAGCTTTAAAGGTACTATTTGTAAGGACTACATTATCTCTCGGTAAAATTTTGGGTATTTTTATGGCACAGTTTACCTTGAGTACTTAGAGGTAAGCAACAGCAAGCAGGGACTAAACATATTTAAAAGTTTACATTTCTAAAATGGATGTTTTCTCCCTCATCTGGATATTACAAGATTTAATTAGTTAGCTTCATATTGGCAGATACTCTTTTTTGATCAAGCAATTTTGTGGTATTAACTTTTCCACATGATCAAGAAAAGGTTTTTAAAGTGATACATAAATATTGTATTTTTAGAATTATATTAGAGGAATACAATATGGGTCCTTCAGCAGGAACAGAGGAAAATTTAAGTACTGCAGAAAACAATAAACTAACATTTTATTTGGGCATAATTTTGAATTGTTTTCCATAGGGAACTGCTGTTTTCTGGTATAATCTGTTTGCCAGTGGAGAAGGAGATTATAGTACACGGCATGCAGCCTGTCCAGTGCTAGTTGGAAACAAATGGGGTAAATATTTCTTGTATTATATGAGTAGATTCGTGATTTTTGTCTCATTTTGAAACTATTATAATCTACATCTTAAAACTGCCTCCCCAGATTTGCATAACATGACTTTAACATCGTATACAATTCAACCAAGCACTTGTTTGTTATTGTTGTTGTTATTTTTTTTTTAATTTTTTTTTTTAAATTTTTTTCTTTCAATTTCAGCTGGCTTTCACTTTATCTTAGTTTGGAGTTTTGGGGGTTTTTTTAATTTGTTTTTTTTTTTAGCAGTTCTCTTGCACTTTTGCCCGCTCCCCAAGTAGCTAGGATTACAGGCGCTTGCCACAACATCCAGCTTTCTTTCTTTCTTTTTTTTTTTATAGAGACAGACTCTCTCTCTGTCTCATGCTGGTCTTCTGCTAGTCTCAAACTCCTCTGAGCTCAGGTGATCCACCCAATTTGGCCTCCCACAGAACTGGGACAACAGGTGTGAGCCACCATGCCCTGCCCAAGCACTTGGTTTTAATACAAGTTTGCATTTAACAGATTAGAATTTTGATGACAGATTTTATTTCTAACTCTATTGCCACTTACTAAGAAACACGGACTCAGAATTGAGTAAGACAATTGTCTTCTGCTCTGAGGGTTAACAATCTGTGACAGAGTCTCACTTTGTCACCATCAATAAAGTGCTGTGGCATCATAGCTCATAGCAACCTCAGATTTTTGGGCTCAAGTGATTCTCTTGTCTCAGCCTCCCAAGTAGCTGGGACTACAGGTGCCCGCAACAATGCCTGACGATGGTTGTATTTATTTACTTTATTTTTTTGAGACAGAGTTTGACCATGTCACCCTTGATAGAGTGCTATAGCATCACAGCTCACAGCAACCTCAAACTCTTGGGCTTAAGCAGTTCTCTTGCCTCAGCCTCCCAAGTAGCTGGGACTTCAGGCACCTGCCACACTGCCCAGCTACTTTTTTGTTGCAGTTGCTTAGCTGGCCCGGGCCAGATTGCCTGTGAGTTCAGGCAATTTACCCGCCTCGGCCTCTCAGAATGCTGGGATTACAGGCATGAGCCACCACGCCTGGCAAGACTGTATTTCCTTGGGTTCAAACCTGGATGTTGTGACAAGCGCCTGTAATCCCAGCTATTGATCTATTGGCACGGAACCCCAGCTATTTTTTGAGTCTTGCTCTGGCTCAGGCTGGTCTCGAACCTGTGAGTTCAGGCAATCTACCCGCCTCGGCCTCTCAGAATGCTGGGATTACAGGCATGAGCCACCACTCCTGGCAAGACTATATTTCCTTGGGGATTTTTTGTGTGTGTGTGTAACAGAGTCTCACTTTGTCAACCATGGCGTCATAGGGTGCCATGGCGTCATAGCTCAAAGAAACCTTAAACTCTTGGGCTCAAGTGATCCTCTTGCAATTTTTCATTTTTAGTAGAAAAAGTGTCTGACTTTTGCTTCACCTGATCTTGAACTCATGAGCTTAAGCAGTCCACCTGCCTAGGTCTCTCAGCGTGCTAGGGTTAAAGTGTGAGACACCATGCCTAGCCTGGGGTACATTTTGGAAAGGGATACCTTTTTTCAAGGAATCTTAAAAATTTAATGAGCATATAGTAGCATGGTTTATCATAAAGTTGCTCCATTAGAGTGGAGAGGTTGTGAGTTTGTATCCATTATTAAAATATCTTTGTATTTTGGGAATTGTAGTTCGAAAATAGATAAAAACAATGTTCTCCTGTATGTGTGCCTATATCTTAATTCTATTTGTGTCTCATTTCAAGCCTCACATTGAACATTAGGAACTTTAGGAAGTATACATGGACTTTTAAATATATTTATTTATTTAAATATATTTATTTATTTTAAATATATTTATTTATTTAAATATATATTTAAAAGTCCATGTATACTTCCTAAAGTTCCTAATATATATATTAGGAATATATACATGTGTATATATATTTAAACATATATACACAGGTGTATATATGTAAACATGTGTATAAGTACAAATGTTGACAAAAACATTTAGTTACATTTTTGAGTAGCATTTGCCTTTATCTGGTTTTGGTTTTGAACTTTTAGCCCATGTTGAAACTTTTAGAAGCTCATTAAATACTAATTAGATGAGAGGAATTAATACATATTTTCTTTTCTCATAGTGTCCAATAAATGGCTCCATGAACGTGGACAAGAATTTCGAAGACCATGTACCTTGTCAGAATTGGAATGACAAACAGGCCTCCCTTCCTCTTCCATTGATGTGCTCTGATGTGTCTGATACACACATTTCCTAGTCTTAACTTCCAAGAGTTTACAATTGACTAACACTCCATGATTGATTCAATCATGAACCTCATCCCATATTTCATCTGTGAACAATCACTTTGTGGGTTTTTTCCTGTTAAAAGTAACACTAAATCACCACATTATACTATATATAAAACCTTAAAGTTCAATTAGTATCACAGAAACAAGGCAGAGTTTAAAATGAGGAACTTTTAATTTTGTGTTACATTTTAAAGAACTTTTTGGTTAGATAAAAAATATAATTTCACTACATCTCAGTTGGATGGTAGGCTAGAATGGGCCGTGTGATAGGAAACACCTACCTTACAGTATATATCTGGGTGTTATGTTTACCTAGCCTTACTGTTTATTTTCTGGATCTGCCTAATAATCTAGGGCTCTAATCTGGGTTCCATACAGTGTTTTCTCTTCCATACAGTATTCTAATTTGATTTTTTTTTTCAATCCCTCTCCATTCTATCATAGCTCCACTGTGGTGAATTTAACCTGTTTGAGTTAAAGTACTTTGATTTAAAAAAAAAAAGTTTTTATGAAGTCCTGTATAACATACTGGGCCTTCTTAACCAAAACACTCATCATTTAATCTGTTTCTTTCTCCATTTTATTAAATGACTAATAATTTTGTCCAGAAATTTTGTTCTTTTTCTTAGTGCTAATACCTTGCCTCTTATTCCTGCTACAGCAGGGTGGGGTGGTGATGTTGGCATTCTGATTAAATAAATATTGTGCCTTAGGAGACTGGAAGTTTAAAAATGTGTAAGTCCTTTCAATGATGAGGAAATTGATTTTTTAAAAAAGTACTCTTAAAAAGCCAAAATGTTTGTTTTTTTTTAAATTCTGAAATGTGTTGTAACAATAATGACCTATTTATGATCTTAAATCTTTTTTAAAAAGTGTTGGTTTTCTGTGTGTTTTTTTGATTTAAATCCATATGTATAACATAGAAATAACAGGTTAACTCTAATTTATGTCATTTCTTTAGTACCTAGGACTTAGGTTTATACTCTTGGTTTTGACTCATACTAATGCCAGTCACATGATTATAGAAGAAAAATTGAAGTTCTCTGAAGTTTGACATATTTAATCAATCAGAATGTGTTTCCCTCAAAGAGAGCTCTATAACTTTACTATAGTTGTAGGGTTTTTTTATTTTTTTGAGACAGAGTCTCAAGCTGTTGCCCTGGATAGAGTGCTGTGGCATCAGAGCTCACAGCAACCTCCTTAAGCCCAAATCTTGGGCTTAAGCGATTTTCTTGCCTCAGCCTCCCAAGTAGTTGGGACTACAGGCACCCAACACAGTGTCCCGCTATTTTTTTGGTTGTAGTTGTCATTGTTTGGCAAGCCTAGGCTGGATTTGAACCCACCAGCTCTGGTGTATGTGCCTGGTGCCCTAGCCACTTGAGCTACAGGTGCTGAGCCTGTTTGTAGGTTGTTTTTTTTTTTTTGGAATCAGAACCTCAAGCTATCACCCTGGGTAGGGTGCTGTGGCATCACAGCTCACAGCAACCTCCAACTCCTGGGTTCAAGTGATTCTCTTGCCTCCACCTCCCAAGTAGCTGGAACTACAGGTACTCACCACAATGCCTGGCTATTTTTTGGTTGCAGCCGTTGTTGTTTGGCAGGGCCGGGCTGAATTTGAACCCGCCAGCTCAGGTGTATGTGGCTGGTGCCTTAGCCCCTTGAGCTACAGGTGCTGAGCCAGGTTATAGGTTATTATAATAATGGTAGTTAAGACTCTCTCATATTCAAAAATATAGTATGATACAAAGCTGTGAACTTAATGAAATAATAAATTGATCCTTTAGACCGACTTTTTACATTTTAATGGTAAATGTTAGTTTACAGAAGGGCTCTTTACCATTTCTGCAGTATTTAAATTTTTAAGGAAGAATTTGGTTTGTTCTCTGGAAAAGTAGGAGTAGGTATTTTTACTTGATTTTTTTTCAAGACAGGGTCTTGCTCTGTTGCATGGGTTAGAGTACTGTGGTGTCGTCATAGCTCACAGCATCCTTAAACTCCTAGGTTACAGCCATCCTCTTGCCTCCGCCTCCAGTGAACCTGGGACTACAGGAATACACCACCACACCCAGCTAATTAAAAAATATTTTTTCGGGCTCGGCACCTATGGCTCAATCGGCTAAGGCGCCAGCCATGTACACCTAAGGTGGCAGGTTTAAATCCCCAGCCCGGCCCGCCAAACAACAATGATGGCTGCAACCAAAAAATGGCCAGGCGTTGTGGCGGGCACCTGTGGTCCCAGCTACTTGGGAGGAGGAGGCAGGAGACTCGCTTGAGCCCATGAGTTGGAGGTTGCTATGAGCTGTGATGCCATGGCACTCTACCCAGGGGGATAGCTTGAGGCTCCGTCTCAAAATATATATATATATTTTTTGTTTTTTTTTCAATAGAGACAAGATCTTGCTATATTGCTCACAATGATCTTGAACTCTTGGCCTCATGTAATTCTCTTTCCTCAGCCTCCAAAACTGCTGGGATTACAGGCATGAGCTACTATGCCCTGACTATACCTCTTTTTTAAAAGAACTGCTAAGATCCTTTCTTCTAACTACCCTTTGTTCCAACACAAGTATTTTAGAAATACTGAGAATTGGGCAATGCCTGTGGCTCAAAAGAGCAGGGCGCCAGCCCCATATGCCAGAGGTGGCAGGTTCAAACCCAGCCCTGGCCAAAAACTGCAAAAAAATAAATAAAAAATACTGAGGATTAAGTTCAGCACTTTAATTCACTCAGATTTTGTGACCCTATTTTTTTTTAACTTTATATGTAAAGATTAGATGGAAACAACAAATTCAAAAGTATGGAAATAAGATGGGAGTTCAAAGGATGGGAAATAATATTTATTACCATGTTTTAGTAAGTAGAGTAAAAATATCTTTCAGAAGGAAATTAAAATATTTTATAATCTTACAAATTTCTTCATTATATTCAACCTGGAGCCTCACATGGGAATTAGTAAGCTCTTCAGAGTTAGATCATAAAGAAATCTCCAAAGTTTCATAATCACTAATGATTTTTCTTCCAAAATTAAAATGGGATAGAATCCAATATGAAGCTTTAGATTGGTTGTTACAATTCTACTTTTTCCCTTTTCTTTCTTTCTTTCTTTCTTTTTTTTTTTTTGGTAAATGCTGGTCTTTTAAATAAATGAGGGCCAGAACTACACTGGAAACTGGTTTCCTTACTAACCCTAAGTCTTTCCTTCAAGATTGGGAGTTCCATTATTCACTATCTTTATTATTATTATTTTTGGCAGAATTCAGGGAACTTTATTGATGTTACATGACAAGGTGAGGCTCTGTAGGCCCCTCCCATTCTTTAGGGGGGCTGGTGTGGAAACTGTCAAGGGGAGATTCTCAGTGAGGTGGGGGACTGAGTAGGCAGAGGTACCCCAGCAGCTGAGGGCCTCTCTTTCTCTCTTGCTCTGGCTGGGGCTGGTGATCTGGAGGTTCTTCTTGGAGGCCATGTGGGGTATGAGATCCACCACCCTGTTACTGTAGCCAAATTCATTATCATACCAAGCAATGAGTTTGACAAAGTGGTCATTGAGGGCAATGCCAGCCCCAGCATCAAAGGTGGAGGAAGAATGGGTGTCACTGTTGAAGTCAGAGGAGATGAGCCGTTGCTCGGTGTAACCCAGGATTCCCTTGAGGGGGCCCTCTGATGCCTGCTTCACCACCTTCTTGATATCATTGTATTTGGTAGTCTTCTCCAGACAGCAAGTGAGATCCATGACTGACACATTGGCAGTGGGGACACAGAAGGTCATGCCAGTAAGCTTCCCATTCAGCTCAGGAATGACCTTGCCCACAGCCTTGGCTGCACCAGTTGAGGCAGGGATGATGTTCTGGAGAGCCCTGCGACCATCACGCCACAACTTCCGAGCGGGGCCATCCACAGTCTTCTGGGTGGCAGTGATGGCGTGGACTATGGTCACGAGTCCCTCCACAATGCCGAAGTTGTCATGGATGACCTTAGCCAAGGGGGCTAAGCAGTTGGTGGTGCAGGAGGCATTGCTGACAATGCTGAGGCTGTTTTCATACTTCTTGTGGTTCACACCCATCACAAACATGGGAGCATCAGCAGAAGGGGCAGAGATGATGACCCTTTTGGCAACCCCCTGTAGGTGAGCCCCAGCTTTCTCCATGGTGGTGAAGACACCAGTGGACTCCACAACATACTCAGTGCCTGCCTCACCCCATTTGATTTTGGTGGGATCTTGCTCCTGGAAGATGGTTATGGGATTTCCATTGATGACAAGCTTCCCGTTCTCAGCCTTGACTGTGCCATGGAATTTGCCATGGGTGGAGTCATACTGGAATATGTAGACCATGTAGTTGAGGTCAATGAAGAGGTCATTGATGGCAACAATATTCACTTTGGCAGAGTTAAAAGCAGCCCTGCAGAGCAGGTGCCCAATCCAACCAAAGCCGTTTATTCCGACCTTTGGTTTCACCATGGTGCCTTGGGGATGCGGCTGGCGCTGCACTAGAAGAAGCAGCTGTCTGACAAATGGGAAGACCAGAGAGCCAATAGTACTGATATCTTAAGGTTGTCGTGCAAATTAAATGCAATATGGCAAAACAAACAAATGAACAGTGTCTGGCCCATAGTAATTGCTCAATAAATATTTTCAGTTATTATAGCTGACAAAAATGGAGAAGAAAAATCATAAAAGATCTAAACAGGCACAGCAGACATTTATTATAGCAGAAATATCTCTACCCATAAGGCTACATAAGTAGTCTTGTGATCATCAAAGTAATTGATGTATTGGAGCAAAAGATAATAATCAGTTTCCATGAAGAGAATTGGGGTCATTAGGTCATTAGATTCTCCAGACATCTTTTTTAGATGTTAGAAACTTCATAAAAATGTCTCCAATGTATTGTTTATCATTGAAAAATAAATCCCACTATCATAAAAAGAAAACGTCCTTGAAATTTAATCAAAATCTATTTAATTGGATATTTGCTTCTAGGAAGATGGAATAGACATCTTTTGCCCTATTCCTCCCACCAAGTACAAATAAGAACCCTGGAAATTATACATCCAATAAACATAAGAAAGAATCTGAAAGGTGGAGAGAAGGCCGACTGGCTAGACTTCAGGACACGAGAAATGGCACAGTCATGAATTTCTTTTTACCTCATATATGCTGGACTTGGACCTAAAGAAGCTGGCAACCCAGAAACAACAATGGGTGCAGACAATAAAGGCCCCAAGAAAAGTTGGCTCTCTATAGCCAAAGGGCCAGGACAGGGAAAACATTTAGATAGGAACTGCTCTACTTCAGCTAGATATTCCAGGTACCTCAGACAAACTGTAGCCCTGCTCCCATCCATGCTGGCAAATATAAAGTGGGAAGCCCAGATTTCCACCTTCACAAGGCTGCAGTGGAACACCCCAACATCTCTGCTAAGGTGGTATCAGAGAAGCCCAAGAGGAAGCCAGGACTCTCATCCACACTCATAAACCCATTCCAACCCTCACAGTTTCAACAGAAAGTACATGGAGAGCATGGACTTCCATCCTCACTGCAGTAGCAAAATGTCTCTCCCTGTCCCTGCTGATGCAGTATCAGAGGACGTATCCTGGAGAGTCAGGACTTCCACTAGTGTCCAACAGTAATGATGCCACCTCCACCATAGTGTTAGTTATGACTATGTTTGCCTCACAGTAAGGAGTTTCCATCATTGGGTAGCACCCTAGGACCAGTGGAGAACCTGACACCTGCCAGGAACAACATGGTACCTTCTTACCCTCCTGCAGGTCTGTCAGATCCAGCCAACACTGGTCTGGGTAAGATCCCAAAGTCCCATAACATAATACAAACATATCCAGATGTCACTTAAAAATCACTCATCACACTAAGGACCAAGAAAAATCTCAAGATGAATAAGTAAACAATGACAATCAACAGATGCCAATACCACATGGGGAGAGATATTAGGATTCTGTGGCAACAATTTTAAAGAAGCAAAAATGAAAATGTTCCAATCAGCCATTGTGAACATGCTTCAAAAATATCAACAAAGGTCAATAACATAGATAAACCCCTGGCCAGCTTAACCAAGAAAAAAAGAGTAAAATCTCTAATCTCATCAATTAGAAATGGTAAAGATGAAATAACAACAGACCCCCTAGAAATTCAAAAAATCCTTAATGAATATTACAAGAAACTTTATTCCCAGAAATAT